>CAXKVX010001218.1:0-75660 GCA_964058865.1 Eleocharis quinqueflora | reverse complement strand
ATAAGCGTAGAATAACAATTTAAGTGCTTCATGTCTGAGTACATCATTTATGGGTGGTAAACATTCAAGAAAACACCACAAAGCATCTTATCCTGCTACTAGAAATGTTTCTGATCCGTGTACTTCATTTATGGGTGGTAACCTTTCAAGAAAACTCCAAACCTCAGGAAACCACAACGGAGAAGCACAAAATATTAATCTAAGTGTTTCATGTCTGAGTACTTCATTTATGGGTGGTACACATTCAATAAAACACCACAAAGCATCTTATCCTACTACGAGAAGTGTTTCTCATCCCAGTACTTCATTTTTGGGTGGTGACCATTATAAAACACCACAAAGCATCTTATCCTACTACGAGAAGTGTTTCTCATCCCAGTACTTCATTTTTGGGTGGTGATCATTCAAGAAAACACCACAAAGCATCTCATCCTACTACGGGGAGTGTTTCTCATCGGCTTACTTCATTTATGAGTGGTAACCTTCAAAGAAAACTCTAAATCTTCCATGAAGCCACCATGAAGAAGAATAGAATACAACTCTAAGTGCTTCATGTTTGATTACTTCATTTATGGGTGGAAAACGTCAAGAAAACACCACAACATCTTATCTTGCTACGAGAAGTGTTTTTGAACCGAGTACTTCATTTATGGGTGGTAACCTTTCAAGAAAACTCCAAACCTTTCAGGAAACCCCCACGAAGAAGCGTAAAATGCCAATCTAAGTATTTCATGTTCGAGTACTTAATTTTTGGGTGTTAAACATTCAAGAAAACACTACAAAAGCATCTTATCATGCTACGAGAAGTTATCTGATCTGAGTACTTCATTTATGGATGGTAAACATTCAAAAAAGCACAACAAACCGTCATAGCCTACTATGAGAAGTGTTTCGGATATAAGTACTTCATTTTGGTGGTAACATTCAAGAAAACACTACAAATCATCTTATCCTACTACGAGAAGTGTTTTTGAACCGAGTACTTCATTTATGGGTGGTAACCTTTCAAGAAAACTCCAAACCTTTCAGGAAACCCCCACGAAGAAGCGTAAAATGCCAATCTAAGTATTTCATGTTCGAGTACTTAATTTTTGGGTGTTAAACATTCAAGAAAACACTACAAAAGCATCTTATCATGCTACGAGAAGTTTTCTGATCTGAGTACTTCATTTATGGGTGGTAAACATTCAAAAAAGCACAACAAACCGTCATAGCCTACTATGAGAAGTGTTTCTGATATAAGTACTTCGTTTTGGTGGTAACATTCAAGAAAACACTACAAATCATCTTATCTTACTACGAGAATTGTTTCTGATCAGTGTACTTCATTTATGGGTGGTAACCTTTCAAGAAAATTCAAACCTTGCAGAAAACCACCACGAAGAAGCGTAGAATATCAATTTAATCATGTCTAAGTACATCATTTATGGGTGGTAAACATTCAAGAAAACACCACAAAGCATCTTATCCTGCTACGAGAATTGTATCTGATCCGTGTACTTCATTTATGGGTGGTAACATTTCAAGAAAACTCCAAACCATTCAGGAAACCACAACGGAGAAGCACAGAATACCAATCTAAGTGTTCCATTTCTGGGTACTTCATTTATGGGTGGTGACCTTCCAAGAAAGCACCTTAAAGCATCTCATCCTATTACGGGAAGTGTTTCTCATCGGCTTACTTCATTTTTGAGTGGTAACCTTCTAAAAATACTCTAAATATTCCATGAAACCACCACGAAGAAGCATAGAATATAACTCTAAGTGCTTAATGTTTGATTACTTCATTTATGGTTGGCAAACGTTCAAGAAAACACCACAACATCTTATCCTGCTACGAGAATTGTTTTTATGCGCGTACTTCATTTATGGGTGGTAACCTTTCAAGAAAACTCCAAACCTTTCAGGAAACCACAACGAAGAAGAATAGAATGCCAATCTAAGTGTTTCATGTTCGAGTAATTCATTTATGGGTGTTAAACATTCAAGAAAACACTACAAAGTATCTTATCAAGCAACATGAATTGTTTCTGATCTGAGTACTTCATTTATGGGTGGTAACCTGCAAGAGAACTTCCAACCTTATAGGAAACCACCACGAAGAAGCGTAGAATGCCAATCTAAGTGCTTCATGTCTAAGTACTTCATTTATGGGCGGTAAACATTCAAGAAAACACCAAAACTTTCAGGAAACCACAACGGAGAAGCACAAAATATTAATCTAAGTGTTTCGTGTCTGGGTACTTCATTTATGGGTGGTAAACATTCAATAAAACACCACAAAGCATCTTATCCTACTACGGGAAGTGTTTCTCATCCCAGTACTTCATTTTTGGGTGGTAACCATTCAAGAAAACACCACAAAGCATCTCATCCTACAACGGGAAGTGTTTTTCATCGGCTTACTTCATTTTTGAGTGGTAACCTTCTAAGAGAACTCTAAATCTTCCATAAGCCACAACGAAGAAAGCATATAATACAACTCTGAGTGCTTCAGGTTTGATTACTTCATTTATGGGTGGAAAACGTCAAGAAAACACCACAGCATCTTATCTTGCTACGAGAAGTGTTTTTTATCCGAGTACTTCATTTATGGGTGTTAAACAATCAAGAAAACACCACAAAGCATCTTATGAAGCTATGAGAAGTGTTTCTCATCCGAGTACTTCATTTTTTGATGGTAATCATTCAAGAAAACACCACGAAGCATCTCATCCTACTACGGGAAGTGTTTCTTCTTCGAGTACTTCATTTAAGCGTGCTAACATTTCTTGAAGACACCGCAAAAACATCTTATCCTACTACGGGAAGTGTTTCTGATCTGATTACTTCATTTATGAGTGGTAACCTTCTATGAAAACTCTAAATCTTCCTTGAAGCCACCTCGAAGAAGCATAGAATACAACTCTAAGTGCTTCATGTTTGATTACTTCATTTATGGGTGGCAAACACCACAGCATCTTATCCTGCTACGAGAAGTATTTTTTGATGCGCGTACTTCATTTGTTGGTGGTAACCTTTCAAGAAAACTCCAAACCTTTCAGGAAACCATAACGAAGAATAATAGAATGCCAATCTAAATGTTTCATGTTCGAGTGATTCATTTATGGGTGTTAAACATTCAAGAAAACACTACAAAGCATCTAATCAAGCAACATGAATTGGTTCTGATATGAGTACTTAATTTATGGGTGGTAAACAGTCAAAAAAACAAAACAAAGCATCGTAGCCTACTTTGAGAAGTGTTTCTTCTTCGAGTACTTCATTTAAGCGTGCTAACATTTCTTGAAATCACAACGAAGAATCTTAGAATACCACTCAAAGTGCATCATGTCTGATTACTTCATTTATGGGTGGTAAACATTTCAGAAACACAGCAGAGCATCTTATCCTGCTACGAGAAGTGGTACTGATCCAAGTACTTCATTTTTGGATAGTAACCATTCAAGAAAACACCAGAAAGCAAATTATCCTACTACTAGAAGTGTTTCTGATCAGAGTACAACATTTATGGGTGATAAACATTCAAAAAACACCATAAAGAATCTTATCCTGCTACGAGAAGTGGTACTGATATGCGTACTTCATTTATGGGTGGTAAACATTCAAAAAACACAACAAAGCATCACAGGCTACTATGAGAAGAGTTTCTGATATAAGTACTTCATTTTGGTGGCAACATTCAAAAAAACACCATAAAACATCTTATCCTGCTACGAGAATTGTTTCTGATCAGAGTACATTTATGGGTAACCTTTCAAGAAAACTCCAAACCTTTCAGGAAACCACAACGGAGATGCACAGAATACTAATCTAAGTGTTCCATGTCTAGGTACTTCATTTATGGGTGGTAACCATTCAACAAAGCACCACAAAGAATCTCATTCTACTACGGGAAGTGTTTCTCATCTGCTTACTTCATTTTTAAGTGGTAACCTTCTAAGAAAACTCTTAATATTCCATGAAGCCACCACGAAGAAGCATAGAATACAACTTTAAGTGCTTCATGTTTGATTACTTCATTTATGGGACGCAAATGTCAATAAAACACCACAGCATCTTATCCTACTACGAGGAGAGTTTTTGATATGAGTACTTCATTTACGGGTGGTAACCTTTCAAGAAAACTCCAAACCTTTCAGGAAACCACCACGAAGAAGCGTAGAATGCCAATCTAAGCGTTTCATGTTCGAGTACTTCATTTATGGGTGTTAAACATTCAACAAAACACCACAAAGCATCTTATCATGCTACGCGAAGTGTTTCTGATCCGAGTACTTCATTTATGGGTGGTAAACATTAAAAAAAACATAACAATGCATCATAGCCTACTATGAGAGGAGTTTTTTATATAAGTACTTCATTTTGGTCGTAACATTCAAGAAAACACTACAAAGCATCTTATCCTACTACGAGAAGTGTTTCTGATCAGTGTACTTCATTTATGGGTGGTAACCTTTCAAAAGAACTTCAAACCTTACAGGAAACCACCACGAAGAAGCGTAGAATACCAATTAAAGTGCTTAATGTCTGAGTACTTCTTTTATGGGTGGTAAACATTCAAGAAAACACGACAAAACATCTTATCTTGCTACGAGAAGTGTTTCTGATCCGTGTACATTTATGGGTGGTAACCTTTCAAGAAAACTCCAAACCTTTCAGGAAACAACAACGGAGAAGCATATAATACCAATCTAAGTGTTTCATGTCTGGATACATAATTTATGGGTGGTAACCATTCAAGAAAGCACCACAAAGCATCTCATCCTACTACGAGAAGTGTTGCTCATAGGCTCACTTCATTTTTGAGTGGTAACCTTCTAAAAAAACTCTAAATCTTCCATTAAGCCACGACGAAGAAGCATAGAATACAACAAAAGTGCTTCATGTTTGATTACTTTATTTATGGGTGGCAAACGTCAAGAAAACACCACATAATCTTATCCTGCTACGAGAATTGTTTTTGATCCAAATACTTCATTTATGGGTGGTAACCTTTCAAGAAAACTCCAAACCTTTCAGGAAACCACCACGAAGAAGCGTAAAATGCCAATCTAAGTGTTTCATGTTCGAGTACTTCATTTATGGGTGTTAAACATTCATGAAAACTCTACAAAGCATCTTATCATGCTATGAGAAGTGTATCTAATCTGATACTTCATTTATGGGTGGTAAACATTCAAAAAAACACATCAAAGCATCAGAGCCTACTATGAGATGAGTTTCTGATATAAGTACTCCATTTTGGTGGTAACATTCAAGAAAATTCCACAAAGCATCTTATCCTGCTAGGAGAAGTATTTCTGATCAGAGTACTTCATTTATGTGTGGTAACCTTTCAAAGGAACTTCAAACCTTACAGGAAACCACCAAGAAGAAGCATAGAATACAACTCTAAGTGCTTCATGTTTGATTACTTCATTTATGGATGGCAAATGTCCAAGAAAACACCACAGCATCTTATCCTACTACGAGAAGTGTTTCTGATCCGCGTACTTCATTTATGGGTGGTAACCTTTCAAGAAAACTCCAAACCTTTCAGGAAACCACAACGAAGAAGAATAGAATGCCAATCTAAGTGTTTCATGTTCGAGTGATTCATTTATGGGTGTTAAACATTCAAGAAAACACTACAAAGCATCTTATCAAGCAACATGAATTGTTTCTGATCTGAGTACTTCATTTATGGGTGGTAACCAGTCAAGAAAGCACCACAAAGCATCTCATCCTACTACGGGAAGTGTTTCTCATCGGCTTACTTCATTTTTGAGTGGTAACCTTCTAAAAATACTCTAAATATTCCATGAAGCCACCACGAAGAAGAGAAGAATACCAATTTAAGTGCTTCATGTCTGAGTACTTCATTTATGGGTGGTTAGCATTCAAGAAAACACCACAAAGCATCTTATCCTGCTACGAGAAGTGTTTTTGATGCGCGTACTTCATTTATGGGTGGTAACCTTTCAAGAAAACTCCAAACCTTTCAGGAAACCACAACGAAGAAGAATAGAATGCCAATCTAAGTGTTTCTTGTTCGAGTAATTCATTTATGGGTGTTAAACAATCAAGAAATCACTACAAAGCATCTTATCAAGCAGCATGAAGTGTTTCTGATCTGAGTACTTCATTTATGGGTGGTAAACATTAAAAAAAACACAACAAACCATCATAGCCTATTATGAGAAGAGTTTCTAATATAAGTACTTCATTTTGGTGGTAACTTTCAAGAAAAATCACAAAGCATCTTATCCTGCTACGAGAAATGTTTCTGATCAGAGTACTTCATTTATGGGTAGTAACCTTCAAGAGAACTTCAAACCTTACATGAAACCACCACGAAGAAGCGTAGAATGCCAATCTAAGTGCTTCATGTCTGAGTACTTCGTTTATGAGTGGTAAACATTCAAGAAAACACCACAAATCATCTTATCCTGTTACGAGAAGTGTTTCTGATCCGTGTACTTCATTTATGGGTGGTAACCTTTCAAGAAAACTCCAAACCTTTCAGGAAATCACAACGGAGAAGCACAAAATACCAATCTAAGTGTTTCTCATTCCAGTACTTCTTTTTTGGGTGGTAACCATTCAAGAAAACACTACAAAGAATCTCATCCTACTACGAGAAGTGTTTCTCATCGGCTTACTTCATTTTTGAGTGGTAACCTTCTAAGAAAACTCAAAATTTTCCATGAAGCCACCACGAAGAAGCATAGAATACAATTCTAAGTGCTTAATGTTTGATTACTTCATTTATGGGTGGTAAACATTCAACAAAACACCACAAATCATTTTATCCTGCTACGAGAAGTGTTTCTGATCAGAGTACTTCATTTATGGGTGGTAACCTTTCAAGAAAACTCCAAACCTTTCAGGAAACAACCACGAAGAAGCGTAAAATGCCAATCTAAGTGTTTCATGTTCGAGTACTTTATTTATGGGTGTTAAACATTCAAGAAAACACTACAAAAGCATCTTATCATGCTACGAGAAGTGCATCTGATCTGAGTACTTCATTTATGGGTGGTAAACATTAAAAAAAAACACAACAAACCATCATAGCCTACTATGAGAAGAGTTTCTGATATAAGTACTTCATTTCGTGGTAACATTCAAGAAAACACCACAAAGCATCTTATCCTGCTACGAGAAGTGTTTCTGATTAGAGTACTTCATTTATGGGTGGTAACCTTTCAAGAGAACTTCAAACCTTACAGAAAACCACCACGAAGAAGCGTAGAATATCAATTTAAGTGCTTCATGTCTGAGTACATCATTTATGGGTGGTAAACATTCAAGAAAACACCACAAAGCATCTTATCATGCTACGAGAAGTGTTTCTGATCTGTGTACTTCATTTATGGGTGGTAACCATTCAAGAAAACACCACAAAACATCTTATCCTGCTACGAGAATTGTTTCTGATCAGAGTACATTTATGGGTAGTAACCTTTCAAGAAAACTCCAAATCTTTCAGGAAACCACAACGGCGAAGCACAAAATACCAATCTAAGTGTTTCATGTCTGAGTTCTTCATTTTTGGGTGGTAACCATTCAAGAAAGCTCCACAAAGCATCTCATCCTACTACGAAAAGTGTTTCTCATCTGCTTACTTCATTTTTGAGTGGTAGCCTTCTAAGAAAACTCTTAATCTTCCATGAAGCCACCACGAAGAAGAATAGAATACAACTCTAAGTGCTTCATGTTTGATTACTTCATTTATGGGTCGCAAATGTAAAGAAAACACCACAGCATCTTATCCTACTACGAGAAGAGTTTTTTATCTGAGTACTTCATTTATGGGTGGTAACCTTTCAGGAGACCCCCACGAAGAAGCATAGAATGCTAATCTAAGTGTTTCATGTTCGAGTACTTCATTTATGTGTGTTAAACATTCAACAAAACACCACAAAACATCTTATCATGCTACGGGAAGTGTTTCTGATCTGAGTACTTCATTTATGGGTGGTAAACAATTAAAAAAACACAACAAAGCATCATAGCCTACTCTGGGAAGTGTTTCTTCTTCGAGTACTTCATTTAAGGGTGCCAACATTTCTTGAAAACACCACAAAGCATCTCATCCTACTACGGGAAGTGTTTCTCATCGGCTTACTTCATTTTTGAGTGGTAACCTTCTAATAAAACTCTAAGTGCTACGAAGCCATTACGAAGCCATTACGAAGAAGCATAGAATACAACTCTAAGTGCTTCATGTTTGATTACTTCATTTATGGGTGGCAAACGTTCAAGAAAACACCACAGCATCTTATCCTGCTATTAGAAGTGTTTTTGGTTCGGGTGCTTCATTTATGGGTGGTAACGTTTGAAGAAAACTCCAAACCTTTAAAGAAACCACCACGAATAAGCGTAGAATGCCAATCTAAGTGTTTCATGTTCGAGTACTTAATTTATGGAAGGTAAACATTCAAGAAAATACCACAAAGCATCTTATCATGCTACGAGCAGTGTTTCAGATCTGAGTACTTTATTGATGGGTGGTAAACAGTAAAAAAAAATACAACAAAGCATCATAGCCTACTCTGAGAAGTGTTTCTTCTTCGAGTACTTCATTTAAGCGTGCTAGCATTTCTTGAAACCACAAAACACAACAAAGCATCATATCCTGCTACGAGAAGTGTTTCTGATATGAGTACTTCATTTACGGGTGTTAAGATTCAAGAAAACAACAAAGCATCATAGCCTACTATGAGAAGAGTTTCTGATATAAGTACTTCATTTTGGTGGGAACATTCAAGAAAACAACACAAAGCATCTTATGCTGCTACGAGAAGTGTTTCTGGTCAGAGTACTTCATTTATGGGTGGTAACCTTTCAAGAAAACTACAAACCTTTCAGGAAACCACAACGGAGAAGCATATAATACAAATCTAAGTGTTTCATGTGTGAGTACTTCATTATGTGTGGTAAACATTCAAGAAAACACCACAAAGCATCTTATCCTCCTACAAGAAGTGTTTCTCATCCCAGTTCTTCATTTTTGGGTGGTAACCATTCAAGAAAATACCACAAAGCATCTCATCCTACTACGGGAAGTGTTTCTCATCGGCTTACTTCATTTATGGGTGGTAACCTTTCAAGAAAACTACAAACCTTTCAGGAAACCACAACGGAGAAGCATATAATACAAATCTAAGTGTTTCATGTCTGAGTACTTCATTATGTGTGGTAAACATTCAAGAAAACACCACAAAGCATCTTATCCTCCTACTAGAAGTGTTTCTCATCCGAGTTCTTCATTTTTGGGTGGTAACCATTCAAGAAAACACCACAAAACATCTCATCGTACTATGGGAAGTGTTTCTCATCGGCTTACTTCATTTTTGAGTGGTAACCTTCTAAGAAAACTCTAAATCTTCCATGAAGCCACAACGAAGAAGCACAAAATACAACTCTAACTGCTTCATGTTTGATTATTTCATTTATAGTTGACAAACGTTCAAGAAAACACCACAGCATCTTATCCTGCTACGAGAAATGTTTTGATCCGAGTACTTCACTTATGGGTGGTAACCTTTCAAGAAAACTCCAAATATTCAGGAAACCACCACAAAGAAGCATGGAATGCCAATATAAGTGTTTCATGTTTGGGTACTTCATTTATGAGTGTTAAACATTCAAGAAAATACTACAAAGCATCAATAAAACACCCACAAATGAAGTACTCTTATCATGCTACGGGAAGAGTTTCTGATATAAGTACTTCATTTTTGTGGTAACATTCAATAAAACACCACCAAGCATCTTATCCTGCTACGAGAAGTGTTTCTGATCAGAGTATTTCATTTATGGGTGGTAACCTTTCAAGAGAACTTCAAACCTTTCAAGAAACCACCACGAAGAAGCGTAGAATGCCAATTTAAATTCTTCATGTCTGAATACTTAATTTATGGGTGGTAAACATTCAAGAAAACACTACAAAGCATCTTATCCTGCTACAAGAAGTGTTTCTGATCCGTGTACTTCATTTATGGGTGGTTACCTTTCAAGCAAACTCCAAACCTTTCAGGAAACCACAACGGAGAAGCACAAAATATCAATCTAAGTGTTTCATATCTGGGTACTTCATTTATTGATGGTAAACTTTCAAGAAAACACCACAAAGCATCACATCCTGCTACGAGAAGTGTTTCTGATATTAATACTTAATTTTCGGGTGGTAAGATTCAAGAAAACACCACAAAGCATCAAAGCCTACCATGAGAAGAGTTTTTGATATAAGTACTTCATTTTGGTGGTAACATTCGAGAAAACACCACAAAGCATCTTATCCTGCTACGAGAAGTGTTTCTGATCAGAGTACTTCATTTATGGATGGTAACCTTTCAAAAGAACTTCAAACCTTTCAAGAAACCACCACGAAGAAGAGAAGAATACCAATTTAAGTGCTCTGAGTACTTCATTTATGGGTGGTTAGCATTCAAGAAAATACCACAAAACATCTTATCCTGCTACGAGAAGTGGTACTGATCCGAGTACTTCATTTTTGGGTGGTAACCATTCAAGAAAACACCACAAAGCTTCTTATGCTCCTATAATAAGTGTTTCTGATCTAATTACTTCATTTATATGTGGTAACCTTCCAAGAAACTCTACCTTTCATGAAACCACCACGAAGATGCATAGAATACCACTCTAAGAGCTTCATGTCTGATTAATGCATTTTTGAATGGCAAACATTCAAGAAAACACCAGAGCATCTTAGCATGCTTTGAGAAGTGTTTTTTATCCGAGTACTTCATTTATGGGTGGTAACATTCAAGAAAGCACCACAAAGAATCATATCCTACTATGAGAAATGTTTCCAATATAAGTACTTCATTTATGGATGGAAACATTCAAGAAAACACCACAAAGCATCTTATCCTTCTACGAGAAGTGTTTTTGATCCGAGTACTTCATTTATGGGTGGTAACCATTCAAGAAAACTTCAAACCTTTCAGGAAACCACAATGGAGAAGCACATAATACCAATCTAAGTGTTTCATGTCTGAGTACTTCATTTATGGGTGGTAAACATTCAAGAAAACACCACAAAGCATCTTATCCTACCATGAGAAGTGTTTCTTATCCGAGTACTTAATTTTTGGGTGGTAACCATTCAAGAAAACACCACAAAGCACCTTATCTTACTACGAGAAGTGTTTCTCATTGTCTTACTTCATTTTTCAGTTGTAACCTTCTAAGAAAACTCTAAATCTTCCATGAAACCACCATAGAGAAGCATATAATAAAACTCTAAGTGCTTCATGTTTGATTATTTAATTCATCGTTGACAAACGTTCAAGAAAACACCACAGCATCTTATCCTGCTATGAGAAATGTTTTCGATCCGAGTACGTCACTTATGCGTGGTAACCTTTCAAGAAAACTCCAAACCATTCAAGAAACCACCACGAAGAAGAGAAGAATACCAATTTAAGTGCTTCATGTCTGAGTACTTCATTTATGGGTGGTTAGCATTCAAGAAAACACCACAAAGCATCTTATCCTGCTACGAGAAGTGGTACTGATCCGAGTACTTCATTTTTGGGTGGTAACCATTCAAGAAAACACCACAAAGCTTCTAATCCTCCTATGATAAGTGTTTCTGATCTAATTACTTGATTTACATGTGGTAACCTTCCAAGAAACTCTACCTTTCATGAAACCACCACGAAGATGCATAGAATACCACTCTAAGAGCTTCATGTCTGATTACTGCATTTTTGAATGGCAAACGTTCAAGAAAACACCAGAGCATCTTAGCATGCTATGAGAAGTGTTTTTTATCCGAGTACTTCATTTATGGGTGGTAACATTCAAGAAAACACCACAAAGAATCATATCCTACTATGAGAAATGTTTTCGATATAAGTACTTCATTTATGGGTGGAAACATTCAAGACAACACAACAAAGCATCTTATCCTTCGATGAGAAGTGTTTTTTATCTGAGTACTTCATTTATGGGTGGTAACCATTCAAGAAAACTCCAAACCTTTCAGGAGACCACAATGGAGAAGCACATAATACCAATCTAAGTGTTTCATGTCTGAGTACTTCATTTATGGGTGGTAAACATTCAAGAAAACACCACAAAGCATCTTATCCTACTATGAGAAGTGTTTCTTATCTGAATACTTCATTTTTGGGTGGTAACCATTCAAGAAAACACCACAAAGCATCTTATCCTACTATGAGAAGTGTTTCTTATCTGAATACTTCATTTTTGGGTGGTAACCATTCAAGAAAACACCACAAAGCATCTTATCCTACTACGGGAAGTGTTTCTCATCGTCTTACTTCATTTTTCAGTTGTAACCTTCTAAGAAAACTATAAATCTTCCATGAAACCACCACGAAGAAGCATATAATACAACTCTAAGTGCTTCATGTTTTATTATTTAATTTATCGTTGACAAACTTTCAAGAAAACACCACAGTATCTTATCCTGCTACGAGAAATGTTTTTGATCCGAGTACATCACTTACGGGTGGTAACCTTTCAAGAAATTTCCAAACCACTCAGAAAACCACCACGAAGAAGCATAGAATGTCAATCTAAGTGTTTCATGTTTGAGTACTCATTTATGATTGTTAAACATTCAAGAAAATACCACAAAACATCTTATCATGTTACGAGAAGTGTTTCTGGTCTGAGTACTTCATTTATGGGTGGTAAACATTCAAAAACACACAACAAAGCATCAATAAAACACCCATAAATGAAGTGTTCTTATCATGTTATGAGAAGTGTTTCTGATATAAGTACTTAATTTTGGTGGTAACATTCAATAAAACAGCACAAATCATCTTATCCTGCTACGAGAAGTGTTTCGTATCAGAGTATTTCATTTATGGGTGGTAAACATTCAAGAGAACTTCAAACCTTTCAAGAAACCACCACGAAAAAGCTTAGAATACCAATTTAAGTGTTTCATTTATGGGTGGTAAACATTCAAGAAAACATCATAAAACATCTTATGCTGCTACGAGAAGTATTTTTGATCTGTGTACTTCATTTATGGATGGTAACCTTTCAAGAAAACTCCAAACCTTTCAGGAAACCACAACGGTGAAGCACATAATACCAATCTAAGTGTTTCATGTCAGAGTACTTCATTTATGGGTGGTAACCTTTCCAGAAAACTAAACAAAGCATCATATCCTACTACGAGAAGTATTTCTGATATGAGTACTTCGATTACGAGTGTTAAGATTCAAGAAAACAACACAAGACATCATTGCCTACTATGAGAAGAGTTTCTGATATAAGTACTTCATTTTGGTGGTAACATTCAAGAAAACACCACAAAGCATCTTATCATGCTACGAGAAGTGTTTCTGATGAGAGTACTTCATTTATGGGCGGTAATCTTTCAAGAGAACTTCAAACCTTACAGGAAACCACCACAAAGAAGCGTAGAATACCAATTTAAGTGCTTAATGTCTGAGTACTTCATTTATGGGTGGTAAACATTAAAGAAAACACCAAAAAACATCTTATCCTGCTACGAGAAGTGTTTCTAATCCGTGTAATTCATTTATGGGTGGAAACCTTTCAAGAAAACTCCTACTACAGGAAACACCAAAAAATATCAATATGTCGGTGGTAAACATTCAAGAAAACACCACAATGCATCTTATCCTCCTACGAGAAGTGTTTCTCATCCGAGTTCTTCATTTTTGGGTGGTAACCATTCAAGAAATCACCACAAAACATCTCATCCTCCTACATGAAGTGTTTCTCATCGGCTTACTTCATTTATGGGTGGTAACCTTTCAAGAAAACTACAAACCTTTCAGGAAACCACAACGGAGAAGCATAAAATACAAATCTAAGTGTTTCATGTCTGAGTACTTCATTTTGTGTGGTAAACATTCAAGAAAACACCACAAAACATCTTATCCTCCTACGAGAAGTGTTTCTCATCCGAGTTCTTCATTTTTGGGTGGTAACCATTCAAGAAAACACCACAAAGCATCTCATCCTACTACGGAAAGTGTTTCTCATCGGCTTACTTCATTTTTGAGTGGTAACCTTCTAAGAAAACTCTAAATTTCCATGAAGCCACAACGAAGAAGCGTAGAATACAACTCTAAGCGCTTCATGTTTGATTATTTCATTTATGGGCGACAAACGTTCAACAAAACACCAGAGCATCTTATCCTACTACGAGAAATGTTTTTTATCTGAGTACTTGATTTATGTGTGGTAACCTTTCAAGAAAACTCCAAACCATTCAGGAAACCACTACGAACAAGCACAGAATGCCAATCTAAGTGTTTCTTGTTCGAGTACTTCATTTATGAGTGTTAAACATTCAAGAAAACACCACAAAGCATCTTATCATGCTACGAGAAGTGTTTCTGGTCTGAGTACTTCATTTATGGGTGGTAAACATTAAAAAAACACAACAAAGCATCATAGCCTACTATGAGAAGAGTTTCTGGTATAAGTACTTCATTTTTTTTTTGTAACATTCAAGAAAACACCACAAAGCATCTTATCCTGCTACGAGAAGTGTTTCTGATCAGAGTACTTCATTTGTGGGTGGTAACCTTTCAAGAGAACTTCAAACTTTTCAAGAAACCACCTCGAAGAAGCGTAGAATACCAATTTAAGTGCTTCATGTCTGAGTACTTCATTTATGGGTGGTTAGCATTCAAGAAAATACCACAAAGCATCTCATCCTACTATGGGAAGTGTTTCTCATCCGAGTACTTCATTTTTGGGTGGTAACCATTCAAGAAAACACCACAAAGCATCTCATCCTACTACGGGAAGTGTTTCTCATCGGCTTATTTCATTTTTGAGTGGTAACCTTCTAAGAAAACTCTAAATTTTCCATGAAGCCATCACGGAGAAGCATAATACAACTCTAACTGCTTCATGTTTGATTATTTCAATTATAGTTGACAAACGTTCAAGAAAACACCATAGCATCTTATCCTGCTATGAGAAATGTTTTTGATCCGAGTACTTCACTTATGGGTGGTAACCTTTCAAGAAAACTCCAAATATTCAGGAAACCACCACGAAGAAGCATGGAATGCCAATCTAAGTGTTACATGTTTGGGTACTTCATTTATGTGTGTTAAACATTCAAGAAAATACCACAAAACATCAATAAAACACCCATAAATGTAGTACTCTTATCATGCTACGAGAAGAGTTTCTGATATAAGTACTTCATTTTGGTGGTAACATTAAATAAAACACCACAAAGCATCTTATCCTGCTACGAGAAGTGTTTCTGATCAGAGTATTTTCATTTATGGGTGGTAACCTTTCAAGAGAACTTCAAACCTTTCAAGAAACCACCACGAAGAAGCGTAGAATACCAATTTAAATTCTTCATGTCTGAATACTTCATTTATGGGTGGGAACATTCAATAAAACACTACAAAGCATCTTATCCTGCTACAAGAAGTGTTTCTGATCCGTGTACTTCATTTATGGGTGGTAACCTTTCAAGCAAACTCCAAACCTTTCAGGAAACCACAACGGAGAAGCGCATAATACCAATCTAAGTGTTTCATGTTTGGGTACTTCATTTATTGAAGGTAATGTAAGCTGAGATAAACAGAGAGAGAAGAGAGACAAGAGTGAAGAGTCTTTGAATCTTGTAATTATGTTTCATTGATCTAAACTGTTACATTACAATGCTTTAAATACAACTCAATGTTTCTATAAGCTGTTATAACACAATCCGTTAATTACATCATTATGAGCTACACTATATCTTGAATAATCTTCCAGTTCCGCTATATCTCAGTCAGCTGTGAAGATGGTGTGTCAATACGCCCCCTCAAGCTGATGTGGTCTTGATCACATTAAGCTTGCTCCTTAGAAACTGAAAATGTGGCAACGGTAAAGGCTTGGTGAAACAATCTGCAGTTTGATCTTTGGAACAAACAAACTTAACTTGCAATTGTTTGGAAAGAACTCTCTCTCGTACAAAATGATAGTCTATCTCTATATGTTTTGTACGAGCATGAAATTGAGGGTTGGATGCCAAGAACGTGGCGCCAATATTATCACACCATAGAATAGACATCTGTTTCGGAGAAAATTGCAATTCCTTCAACAAATTTTCTAACCACATGATGTCCTGACAGCAAAGAGCCAAGCTACGATACTCTGCTTCGATGCTGGACCTAGAAACAGTCGGTTGTTTCTTAGCACACCATGAAAGCAGGTTCTTCCCTAAATAAATACAAAAGCCTGATGTAGACCTTCTGTCGTCTGAATCACCAGCCCAATCTGAGTCAGAAAAAGCATGGATTTGAAACGGGGAAGAGGTATAGAACTGAAGTCCAAAATCCAGAGTACCAGCAATATATCGAAGTACTCTTTTTGCTGCTGTCCAATGTTCTGCAGATGGTGTATGCATATATTGAGATAGTTTGTTCACAGTGAAGGAGAGATCTGGACGAGTGAGAGTAGCATACTGTAGAGCACCAATGACACTCCTGTAGAGATGTGGATCGTTGCATAACTCATTATTTGAATTAGTTAATTGAGTGCCTGATGCCATAGGAGATAAGCAGGGCTTGCAGTTCAGCATATTCACTCGTTTGAGGAGATCAGTCAGGTACCTAGTTTGAGTTAAGCAAAGTCCATCACTGTTGTAAGATGCCTCTAATCCCAGAAAATAATGAAGTTTCCCAAGGTCTCGAATTGCAAAATGGGAGCTCAATTGATGGATGCATTGATCGATTTGTGTAGAGTCACTGCCAGTTACAACGATATCATCTACATAGACCGATAAAATCAAAATATGGCCTTGGTGATGTGCCATGAACATTGAAGGGTCATGGCTGGAAGCTTTAAACCCAAAATGAAGCAATGTGGAGCTGAGTTTCTCAAACCAAGCTCTAGGAGCTTGTCGAAGTCCATAAAGAGATTTATGTAATAAGCAAACGTGGTCAGGGTTAGAATGGTCTGTGAAGCCTTGAGGCTGTTCCATGAATACTTGATCATGCAAATCTCCATTGAGAAAGGCATTGGACACATCCAATTGTCTAATTTGCCAATTGAAAGTTAAAGCAAGAAAGATGGTTAGTCGAATAGTTGGTGGTCTTACAATTGGACTGTATGTCTCTTCAAAATCAACACCAGATACCTGATTGAATCCCTTAGCCACCAGCCGGGCTTTGTACCTCTCAATTGATCCATCTTGATTTCTTTTGGTTTTAAAAACCCACTTGCATCCAATAACTTTGTGAGAATTGGGCCTTGGAACCAGAGTCCAGGTTTTATTCCGAGCAAGAGCATCAATTTCTGTGGCCATGGCCTGACACCAGTGAGACGATTTGTTTGCTTGGGTGAATGTAGTGGGATCAGACTCAGATAGAACATGATAGGATACCATATCAGGAAATTCCCGTTTCTTGTAAGTATGATCCTTTGTTCTTGTTATCATAGTGTGAGCTGGAGGAAGAGGTACAGCAGTGAGAGTATTAGAAGTATCATGTTCACCAGCTGTTTGGTTTACGGTCTGAGGGGCAGGAGAAGGAGAAGAGGGATTTAAATTGATGGTACCGTTGCTTATCGGATTCGGGTGAGAAGATTGTACAGATGGCTGATGGTGATTCCTCCGTTTATAAACGATAAGAGGCGGGACTGAAGATAAAGGATTCGGATTCTCCTGGATTTGGGCTTGGGCCGGATTCAAACAGTGAATAGAATCATTAAACTGATGGGCCTCAGCATTTGAATGTGATTGAGCTGGCGCCATGCTTGGTGGTCTGAGTACTGAGCATCCAGATTGCTCTGTTCTCTTCCGAGTTTGTGGAAGAATGAGAAGAGAAGAGAGGAAGCTGTCATTTGGAGATGCTTCCTGTGGCTGTTTTGGAATCTTAGCAAATGGAAATTCATTTTCGATGAAGTGTACATTCCTGGACATATAAACACGACCAGTGGGAAGATGCAAACACTTGTATCCTTTTTGATTTATCCCATAGCCCATAAACACACAAGGTTTAGCTCTAAACTCTAATTTATGTCTGTTATATGGTCGAGTGAGTGGATAACAGAGGCACCCCAAAACTCGTAGAAAGCAATAATCAACTTCCTTATTGAACAACTGTTTGTATGGTATGAGATTTTTAGACGACAATCTGTTGATGAGATAAACAATACTAGCAAATACATCATCCCAAAACCGTATAGGCATTGATGAATGAGAAATTGTAGCAAGGCTTAACTCAACAATGTGACGATGCTTCCTCTCGGCCACTCCATTTTGCTGTGGAGTGTGAGGACAGCTCGTTTGATGAATGATATGTGGGAATTTAGTTGTAATGGTCTTATACTCGCCACCTCCATCAGTTCTCAATATTTTAATACTAGTGTTCAATAAATTTTCAACTTGACATTTAAACATTGTGAAAGCTTGTAACACATCACTCTTGTTCTTTAAAAAATAAATCCAAGTGAAATGGGAATAATCGTCAATAAAGGTCACATAGTATTTATATCCTTTTTGAGAAACAACGGGACAAGGTCCCCACAAATCACTGTGAATAATATCTAAAGGAGAAGTAGACTTAGAGCTAGAAAGAGTAAAAGGCATAGTATGAGCCTTTGCTTGGATACAATCTTTGCAAAAAGTAAATTGATTCCTAATACAAGGCAAATGATTTGAATTAATGACTTTAAGAGTTGTAGAAGTGGAGGGATGCCCAAGTCTTGCATGCCATGTGGTGGTTGTAGCTTTGGAGGAAGTAGTAGAGGTATGAAAAGTTGTTAGAATTAGAGAGGAAAGAATCAGTGGCTTCAACTTGAGTTTATAGAGGCCATGAGAACTACTGATTTGAAGAGGAGGGATCTTGGGAAGAAGATGATCCTTTAAACAACAAGAAGAAGAAAAGAAGTTAAAGGAAAGATATGGATTATCAAGAATAAGTTGTGACAAGCTTATTAAATTTGTTGAAAAATTTGGAACACACAGTATATTGTTAAGTTTAATTGTATAACCTGCAACATTAAATATTTGAGAACCGATATGAGTGATATCAAGGCCATTACCATTACCCATTTGCAATCTGTCTGAGCCCTTGTAGGAGAAGAAGGAGTTGAGGTTGTGAAGATCGTTTGTCACATGATGAGTAGCACCACTGTCTATTATCCAGTTACTCGAATCAGGATCAGGAGAAGAATTATCAGCTGCAAAGGTGGTATTGTATGCATTGAATTTAGGAGGTGGTCTCCAATCAGGGTCTTTGTTGTATCGTTTATAACACTTCTTGGTGAGATGACCCATTTTTTGACAGATCTGGCATGGAATTTTGATCTGACCGGATGCAATCAGTGCCAGAACAGTGGGACTTAGAGTTTCTTGATTGTTAGACCCTTCAGATGAAAAATTAGATCCATTTGAATTGGAACTGGTTTTGTTGGAAGAGTTGGGATGATGATATGGAATATAATTGGGTTTGTTGTAAGACTGGTATTTGTTCTTGGATGATTTACCAGCAAGAAAGGCAGTGGGATTTGAATCAGATGCTGTAGTTACCATGGATTCATGGCTAAGCAGTAAGCCACGCAAATCAGAAAAGGTAAAGGAGGAATGACACCTGACAGTTAGTAAGGCAGTTTTCAAGGAGCTAAATTCACTGCCTAAGCCATTGATGGCAGCTGTGACAAGATCCTCTTCTGGTATCGGGTTGCCAATGAAGGCTAATTCATCAGCAATCCTTCTGATTCGGAGTAGATAATCTGTGCAGCTTGAGTCTCCTTTAGACACGGTTTGAATTTGTCTTTTTAGATCTTGTAGACGAGCTCGAGAAGAGGTGGAAAAGTAAATCTCCAGTGTGTGCCAGAGGTCTTTGCACGTAGGAGATGACATGACTTGAGCGAGAATCGAGTCTGATAAGGAAGAGCGAATCCAGGCGTTCAAGAGTTTGTCTTGGCGTTTCCAAGCAAGAAAGGTCGGATTGAGGATTGTTACTCCATTGGCGTCGACTGATGTTGGATCAGGTGAAGTATTGTAAAGGTAAGATTCAAGATTGTGCCCTTCAACGATCAATTGAATTTGATTCTTCCATGATAGAAAGTTAGAATCTGTTAATTTGGTAGGAATTAGAGCATTGACATGGATGATCGGTTCAATGGATGAAGGCAGAGTAGTTGCGGAAGTGTTTGCAGGGATGGTGGTGGAATTCGACATTGATGGAGGTCGATTAGAGAAAGGTAAGATTAGATCTTGAGCTGTGGAGCATTCAGCTCTGATACCATGTAAGCTGAGATAAACAGAGAGAGAAGAGAGACAAGAGAGAAGAGTCTTTGAATCTTGTAATTATGTTTCATTGATCTAAACTGTTACATTACAATGCTTTAAATACAACTCAATGTTTCTAGAAGCTGTTATAACACAATTACGCTATATCTTGAATAATCTTCCAGTTCCGCTATATCTCAGTCAGGTGTGAAGATGGTGTGTCAATAGGTAAACTTTCAAGAAAACACCATAAAGCATCATATCATGCTACGAGAAGTGTTTCTAATATTAGCACTTCATTTACGGGTGGTAAGATTCAAGAAAACACCACAAAGCATCTTATCCTGCTACGGAAAATGTTTCTGATCAGAGTACTTCATTTATGGGTGGTAACCTTTCCACAAAACTTCAAACCTTACAGGAAACCACCACGAAGAAGCATAGAATACCAATTTAGTGCTTCATGTCTGAGTACTTCATTTATGGGTGGAAAACATTCAAGAAAACACCACAAAGCATCTTATCTTGCTACGAGAAGTGTTTCTGATCCGTGTACTTCATTTATGGGTGGTAACCTTACAAGAAATCTCCAAACCTTTCGAGAAACCCCAACGGAGAAGCACATAATACAAATCTTAGTGTTTTAATGTCTGAGTACTTCATTTATGTGTGGTAAACATTCACGAAAACACCACAAAGCATCTTATCCTCTAATGAGAAGTGTTTCTCAACGGCTTACTTCATTTTTTAGTGGTAACCTTCTAAGAAAACTCTAAATCTTCCATGAAGCCACAACGAAGAAGCATAAAATAAAACTCTAAGTGCTTCATGTTTGATTATTTCATTTATGGGTGACAAACGTTCAAGAAAACACCACAACATCTTATCAAGCTACGAGAAATGTTTTTGATCCGGGTACTTCATTTATGCGTGGTAACCATTCAAGAAAACTCCAAACCATTCAGGAAACCACTACAAACAAGCAAAGAATGCCAATCTAAGTGTTTCATGTTCGAGTACTTCATTTATGAGTGTTAAACATTCAAGAAAACACCACAAAGCATTTTATCATTCTACGAGAAGTGTTTGTAGTATGAGTACTTCATTTATGGGTGGTAAACATCCCAAAAAACACATCAAAGCGTCATAGCCTACTATGAGAAGAGTTTCTGATATAAGTACTTCATTTTAGTGGTAACATTTAAGAAAACACCACAAAGCATCTTATCTTGCTACAAGAAGTGTTTTTTATCAGAGTACTTCATTTATGGGTACTAATCTTTCAAGAGAACTTCAAAACTTTCAAGAAACCACCACGAAGAAGCGAAGAATACCAATTTCAGTGTTTCATATCTGAGTACTTCATTTATGGGTGGTTAGCATTCAAGAAAACACCACAAAGCATCTTATCCTGCTACGGGAAATGTTTCTTATCTGCTTACTTCATTTTTGGGTGGTAAAAATTCGAAAAACACAACAAAGCATCATATCCTACTATGAGAAGAGTTTTTGATATAAGTACTTCATTTTGGTGGTAACATTCTAGAAAACACCACAAAACATCTTATTTTGCTACGAGAAGTGTTTCTGATTAGAGTACTTCATTTATGGGTGGTAATCTTTCAAGAAAACTCCAAACCTTTCAGAAAACCACAACGGAGAAGCACAGAATACCAATCTAAGTGTTTCATGTCTGAGTACTTCATTTTTGGGTGGTAACCATCTAATAAAACTTTAAATCTTCCATTAGGCCACCACGAAGAAGCATATAATACAACTCTAAGTGCTTCATGTTTGATTACTTCATTTATGGATGGCAAACGTTCAAGAAAACACCACAGCATCTTATCCTGCTATGAGAAGTGTTTTTGATCCGAGTACTTCATTTATGGGTGGTAACCTTTCAAGATAACTCCAAACCTTTTAGGAAACCACGAAGAAGAAGCATAGAATGCCAATATAAGTGTTTTATGTTCGAGTACTTCATTTATGAGTGTTAAACATTCAAGAAAACACCACAAAGCATCTTATCATGCTAGGAGAAGTGTTTCTGATCTGAGTACTTTATTTATGGGTGGTAAACATTCCAAAAAACACAACAAAGCATCATAGCCTACTTTGGAAAGTGTTTCTTCTTCGAGTACTTCATTTAAGCGGGCTAACATTTCTTGAAAACACCGCAAAGCATCTTTTCCTACTACGGGAAGTGTTTCTGATCTGATTACTTCATTTTTAAGTGGTAACCATCTAAGAAAACTCTAAATCTTCCATGAAGCCACCACAAAGAAGCATATAATACAACTCTAAGTGCTTCATATTTGATTACTTCATTTATGGAGGGCAAACATTCAAGAAAACACCACAGCATCTTATCCTGCTACGAGAAGTGTTTTTGGTTTCAGTACTTCATTTATGGGTGGTAACCTTTCAAGAAAACTCCAAACCTTTAAGGAAACCACCACGAAAAAGCGTAAAGTGCCAATCTAAGTGCTTCATGTCCGAGTACTCCATTTATGGATGGTAAACATTCAAGAAAACACCGCAAAGCATCTTATCATGCTACGGTATGTGTTTCTGATCTAATTACTTCATTTATGTGTGGTACCTTCTAAGAAACTCGAAACCTTTCATGAAACCACCATGAAGAAGCATAGAATACGACTCTAAGAGGTTCATGTCTGATTACTTCATTTATGAGTGGCAAACGTTCAGGAAAACACTAGAGCATCTTATCCTGCTACGAGAAGTGTTTTTGATCCGAGTACTTCATTTTTGGGTGGTTACCTTTCAAGAAAACTCCGAATCTTTCAGGAGACCACCACGAAGAAGCGTAGAATGCCAATCTAAGTGTTTCATGTCTGAGTACTTCATTTATGGATGGTAAACATTGAAGAAAACACCACAAAGAATCTTATCGTGCTACGAGAAGTGTTTCTGATATGAGTACTTCATTTAAGGGTGGTAACATTCAAGAAAACACAACAAAGCATCTTATCCTGGTATGAGAAGTGTTTCTGATCAGAGCACTTCATTTATGGGTGGTAACCTTTCAAGAGAACTTCAAACCTTTCAGGAAACCACCATGAAGAAGCATATAATACCAATGTAAGTGCTTCATGTCTGAGTACTTCATTTATGGGTGGTAAACATTCAACAAAACACCACAAATCATTTTATCCTGCTACGAGAAGTGTTTCTGATCTGTATACTTCATTTATAGGTGGTAACCTTTCAAGAAAACTTCAAACCTTTTAGGAAACCACAACGGAGAAGCACAAAATACCAATCTAAGTGTTTCATGTCGGAGTACTTCATTTATGGGTGGTAAACATTCAAGAAAACACCACAAAAGCATCTTATCCTACTACGAAAAGTGTTTTCTTATCCGAGTACTTCATTTTTTGGTGGTAACCATTCAAGAAAACACAACAAAGCATCTTAACCTACTATGGAAAGTGTTTCTTCTTCGAGTTGTGGCACAAACGTAAATTAACTTATGAGAATTCAGCAATATTGTGGCACAAACGTTTAAAAAATATCTCTATGCAAAGGATCGAATGACTTGTGTGTAATGATATTCTCAAACCTTTAGATTTTACAAATTCCAAAAAATGTGTTAGTTGTATGAAGGGAAAACAAACAAATAAGCACAAGTATGATGCCAAAAGATGTAATGATTTCTTAGAATTGATACATACCGATATATGTGGTCCTTTTCCAAAGGCCACAAGAAATGGTCTCCGGTATTTTATCACATTCATAGATGACCATTCAAGATATGAACACATCTACTTGATTAATAAAAAGGCTGAAGCGCTAGACGTGTTCCAAAATTTTAAAATGGAAGTTGAGTTACAAACAAATGCATAAAAGCTGTCAGGTCTGATCGAGGTGGTGAATACTACGACAGATATGATGGCTCAGGAGAACAACGTACATGACTCATTGCAAAATACTTAGATCAGTGCAGGAATGGTGTTGCTGAAAGACACAATCACACTCTAAAAGACATGGTGAGAAGTATGATTGCTCGTACAACACTGCCTGAAAGTTTGTGAGGGAAGCCTTAAAGACTGCAGCTCATATACTCAACAAAGTTTCAACTAAAACAACTAACAAGACCTCATATGAGATTTGGTTTGGGCGCAAGCCCAGCCTAAATCAAATTCGGATTTGGGGATGTCCAGGAGAAGCTAGGTCTATAGGCCGACAAAAAAGAAACTAAATGAAAGAACAGTTAGTTGTTATTTTATTGGATACCCTGAGAGATATAGACGGTATAAATTCCTTGACTTTTAAACTGACACGAGCTGCTATGGACCATGGAATATATATTATAATTGGTTTTTTATGGTTGTTTTGTGAGTATTTCTGTTTCAGACATACTGGTACAGCTTTATTTCGATTTGCTGGTATTTTCTGGTATGCCAATTCTGGTACCAGGTCTTTTGGGTGGAACTGGTACGAGGGTTTTTTGAAACTGAGGTAGATGAGCAATTAGCATAAAACTGATGCACAAAGAACAGATACTGCTGTGATATCATGAAACATTTATGAGAACAAATATTGGATTTCTATTTTCTGATATTTCTATTGTATCTATTATATTTGGCTTGTCTTACATCTTCCTGTTTATACTTTTTGTTTTGCTAGAGAGCCGTTGGACGTTGGTACATAACATAAGTATCAACAGTAAAATGCAAAATGGTACACCTCTTCTCTATTTTATCTTTTTATTTTATTTCTGTTCTACCCTCCATTATTATGTTATTACAATTATTATTCTCAAAAGTATTAGATCAGTTCATCCAAATTATAGCAGATGTGAGTAAAATGTCTTAGTTATTTTTTCTTTATTATTCTTTGTAGAGTTAATATATCATCCTCTACTTTCTGTCCCCCTCTCGCGTCTCCCGCTACGCGACAAACAGTTACGTGATACAATGTAAAGACTTGTAACATTTAATATAAAAACTTCCATATTAAAATAGAGACTGCAAAATAAAGTATTATGTGTACATTTCTTGAGAAATGAAGACTGCCAAAAGTATAAAGACTTCGAATGTTAATTATAAAAACTTCCATGATACAATATTCATTGCAGTATATAATCAACAAGGAAATTACAAATAAATACTACATGTCTTGAGAAATGAAAACTTGACACTCAATATTTATTATAATGAATTCAGTCTAATAGTATAAAGACTACCACATTTGAGTATAAAGACTTACATTCAATATATAAAAATTACTACATTTGTCGTATATGAATGACGTGTAAAGAGAGCTTGTAAGGAAGACAGTCGCTTCCTTCTTTGTATTCGTTCATAATAGTTTGACAAAACATAATATGAACAAACTGACGAAACAACCAACATCTATATTGAAATCTCTTTCAACATTTCTAAACCAAGACATGCGATCGTATATAGGTTTTTAATAATGAAGCGAGACATTTATTTTGGTTGCTCGTTTTCAAAATCAAGACATTTCTTTGTCGATGCGCCTCTGCGAATGCCCTTCTTTAATCAAGGCCTAATGACCCGAGGACATAGCAGACGCTTACTCGATCAGTAATTACACGAGACGACCTAGTTTAACAGTACAGAAAAATCGCTTTTAGCTGTGCCTCTTTCCAAGGGAATGAGATATTCTATCGCGTGCAGTAAAAATACTGTGCGTATGCGTTGCGTAGTAAATTTTTTATTTGCATGGAAATTCGTGTAAGTTAAATTTTATAATAGTAGATCTTCTGAATTAAATTTAGACCGTCCGCGTAACTTACAGCGCGAGAATTTGGACCGTTCATTTTTGCTACGCGCCATGTTCCTTTTCTAAGCAGAGAATCCGCTCCAAACACCGATCCACAGCAAACGACTCTTTCCCGCGCGAACTGTACCAATCTCGCCCCTCTATTTCCCGCCTAGCACCCGGTTCCATCTCTCCCTCTTTCCCTCTTGGTTCGACCAAGAAAGGAAGAAACCCATCCAAGAAATTAGAAACCCAATGGAGCGAAGAACACCAGGCAAGCTTTCTCGCATCTGCCCCGATCCCTCACTTGCAGCAACTCCTCCTTCTACACCTGCCTCCACTGGTCCCCGCCGATCCAACTGCCTCCTCGATGAGGCTGCAGCTTCCCAGATCACCCTGACCTCGCCTACGAAATCTAAGCGACGTCTCTCTCTCGAATCACCCTCCACCGGCCCGCTAACTCCCAACCGATCCGAATCCAAGCGACAGAAGAAAAGAGCTCTTTGCAAGAAGGTGCTGCATGGAGATGCTGAATATCAGGTATCTTCACATCTAGAAAATCCTTATTCCTAATTTTGATGAAAAAAATTATCAAATTATTGGGGCATTATTTGCAAATCTGGTGAATGTCTGTTCAGTCTGTCTGATTCAGATAAAAAAGAATAAGATGTTAGCAATGAAAGTTTACAATTGAATGCTCACTGCAATATTAATATGAAATTCCAACTATTACACTGGGTCAGAGTCCCCACTATTCAAACAATTCAGTGAAATTTAAATCAGCATCAAATTCTCTTCTAGAAAACGAAAACTAGTGCAGTCCAGTTCCACTGGGTCAGAGTCCACTTCCGTGGAGTCTGACTCTAATTCTGCTCACAAACAAAAACAAAATCAGAGCCAATTAAAAAACTCGGCTATTTATCCCAGCAATGCTTGTGGTGAAATCTAAATCAATACTTTCTGTACCAGCTGTAAATTGTGAAAAATCGGAAATTCATAGCAAAAGAGAATAGGTAGGCAACCAATCTTCTAATTTACCGTCAATTTAGAACTTAATTTTAATTGCCTTTTGGGCTTTTTAACGAGCATCTTTTGGGCAACTGACATTGAATTTCAAGACCTGAGTTTACCTTAATGGTGTCCCCTACTAATTGAATGCACTTGCATGTACTGATTTGGTAAAGTTAAAAACCCAATAACTTGCTGGCAAGACTATATCCCCTTTTATGATGTTGCTACATAAATTGCATCAGTATTACTACGCTCTGCTTCCTTCGACAAAATGACATACTCAAAAGATAGTTGCCTTCTATATGTCACTTTGTTTTTGTTATACTGTTAAGTGCATCAGTGTGTGGAAAATAGAAGCTGATGTTATTCTACTTGTTTTATCCCTTCATTGTGCTCTTAGTTAGATGCTTAATTGCAAGCATGATTTATATTGTTTCTAGTATAGAAGTCGCATGATATATATTGTTACTCTATAATGGCCTGTAGTAATTTTCAAAGTTTGATGCAGACATAGAAGATGATAGAAAAATAATAAATTGATGAATAGTATTTTGTAGTGATATAAATACTTAGTGCTCTTTATTTATATTAAAAGTTAAAAGATAGTTTTGTCGGCATTATAGTTTCTGGTATGCAATTCATTTTGCTAGAATTTTAATTTATTTCTCCATGAATAGGTACTTCATAGAAAGAATAATATGCTACATGCTTGTTGAACTTGAAACAATATATAAATGTGTGCTTAAGTAATTAAATGATTCTGCAATTTAATTTATAGCAATATAGCATAGATATTTTTGGAACTTGAATTTAACATTTTATGTATTTAATTTATAGCAATATAGCATGAGCTGCTTTAACTTTTGGGGTTCCAATTTATTTGTTAGTTGTTTCATTGGTTGAATATGCGTATGTAATATTTTGTTGAATCAGACCAGTATTGGGAAAGATATAAGCTGCAGGTAAGGGGAAGGAGATTAATGGGAAAGAAAAGATGGGTATGCAGTGGACCCCACAAGGGTATTCTGTCAAGAAAATTTCAGCGAGGGTAATTTGTTTGATATTTTTAAAAGGAATGGTATTCTGTAAATTTGCCCAACTCGGCTTCCTATTAGATCTTGATTTTCAGTGAAAGGGTTAAAAATGTTACTTCCTTTCTGATCATATTTGCAACAGGTTGGAGATGATGTCTATGTCAAAAAGGGGGATGTCGTGGAGTCAGACTCAGAGGATCCAGAAGTGGAGGAGTGCCGGGTCTGCTTCAAACCTGCATCTGAATCAAAAGTCATGATTGAGTGTGATGACTGTCTTGGCGGGTTCCACCTAAGGTGCCTCAAGCCACCACTAAAAATGATTCCAGAAGGTGATTGGGTTTGCAATTTCTGTTCTGACAAAAAAAGTGGAAAAGAGGTGGTATTGCCAAAACCTCCCGAGAAAAAGAAAATCAAAAGGACATCAAAGGAGAAGTTGCTTTCTGGTGATTTGCATGCAGCACGCATCGAGAGTATATGGAGAGAGGTAGAGGGATCCTACTGGTTGAGTTGTATGTGGTACCGAACCCCAGAAGAGACGGCAGCTGGGAGGCAACCGCATAATCTGAGGAGGGAGCTTTACCGTACCAATGACTTTGGAGATGTAGAGTTGAAGTCTGTGCTCAGGCATTGTTATGTCAAGAATCCTGAGGAATATCGGCAAGCCAGTGATGAGGGAGATGATGTTTTCTACTGTGAATATGAATATGATATAAATTATCATAATTTCAAACGTCTGCCAGACATCGATGGTGATTCTCTTGATAATGATGAGCCAAGTGACTATGCAATGGATTCTGATGAAGAGTCGGACAATGATGACAAATCAATCAAGAGTTCTTCAGCTAGGAGCCGCTCTAAAGTGTTAGCTGCTGTATGTTTTCATTTTCATTTAGTATTTTTGAATTTTGTTTTTACATGATTTGCTAACTGATTCGTGGTCATTTGTCCTCTAGAATTCCCGTAGAGGAAGGGCATACTGGCTTCCAAAAATTGCAGAAAGGAAAACTCAGGAGTATAGAAAGTGCCATAAGCAGACCAAATTGGAGAAGGCTTCAGCTGCACTTTCACTTGGTTCTCGTCCCATGTCACCTCCTTGCAGGAACAGGTGTGCCTCTTTTTATTTGTTGATTATTATTACTTTGAGGTTTTAACTACATATCAGTACTGGCCTGTGGTGGCATAGGAATGGGGGACTTTTACAGACATCCAAGCATGCATGCATATTTCTTTACTGTGTATATATCTTCTGGCATTAGTTCAGCAGTTAGTTTGACAGAGAAATGGAGGAGATCGAGACATTTGTAAAGGGTGCTATTGGAGATGACCAATGTTTGGGGCGTTGTTTGTATATCATGGCGTACCTGGCACTGGCAAGGTCATTTTCCTTAATAGGCTTTTTCATTTTGTAGTACTCGCTTCATATTCATGTCACCAATACAAAATATTTCATGTCCATTAATCATTGTGTTGGTAGGTCATTAGACGGACATTCCTTTAACATATATTTTCTTGAATTGTCCTAATAACAGATATTGCTACTTGATCACATTTGAGTTTGAGTGTGACCTTGTTTCTCTGAAAGTGTTTTAAGGCACTTTTGGAAGACTTGTAGGATGCACATACAATATCAACATTTTAAACCCTCTGACGATATTGACATTTTTGTATTTTGATATTGGTTTTAACACTTCTTTGAAATTCAGACAATGAGTGTGCGAGCAGTTTTAAGAAACCTGAAATCAGAGGTAGACTCGGGAGTTCTGCAGCCATTTTGCTTCATTGAGACAAATGGCATGAAGTTGTCTTCACCTAACAGCATATACAAAGTAAAATATTTTGTATTTTTCTTTTGATTGGTAAATTGGCTTACTGTTTGAGTAATACAGAATTACAGTTTGACAAACATCACACTGAACAATTTAATGTTAGTTCCAGTTTCCTACAAAATGTACTGATATAATGCCGCATTTGATTATTTCAGGTTATTTACGAACAACTAAGTGGGCATGCGGTTGGATGGAAAAGGGCTCTACAATGTCTAAATGAACATTTTTCGAATGGGAAAAAGGCGGGGAAGAAAGGCCAGAAGCCAATTGTTCTCCTCATAGACGAGCTTGACATGCTTTTAACTCGGAACCAATCTGTACATATTTGAGACTTTGCAATATGAATCTTTTTTGAAATATTAGAGAGGAGAGCAAGAACATTTTTACACTAAAATGTAAAACTTATTTTGTGGTTTTGTTATTTTAAGGTGCTATACAATATCCTTAACTGGCCTAGTAGACCTAACTCGAAGCTCATTGTACTAGGCGAGTGCTCTCTGTTTATATATGGAGTTGTTCCCTAATATTCTTGTAAATATTATCTAATATTTTTCTTTTTTAATAACCAGGAATAGCAAACACCATGGACCTACCAGCAGGGGCGGATCTACAGTATATCAGGGTCAGGCAAGTGACTGACCCTGAATTTTGATATTTTTCAGTAACTCGGTAGTTTCTGCTGATTGTGCCTGACCCTAAATTAAATTTGGGCCTGACTCTGAATCCAGAGCGAGCTGCAGATAAAAAATTTCGGCCCAAATCGCCTGATGGAATGAGTTAACGGGTCGCGACACAGATTAAAAAAAGTCGCCTAAATGCCTAAATTAAAAAAAATCGCGACTCTAAATCTAATCACCTCAGCCAACTGCCCCCTCCTAAACTCACACTCGGAAATCGAAAATGAGTCTTCTATGCCTGGAAAAGGGCTTCGCCACCTACTGACCTACTCACCCATCGGCCATCGCAAACCCTAGACGGCGACGCTGCGCGACACTCATCGCCTCAGCCAGTCACGTCGAGTCGTCAACGGTCGACTCACGAGAAATCTCTCCCAGCCACCGATCTCAGTCTGTCTTGTCGATCTCCGCCTCTATCTTCTCTCGATTTTCTGATCTCTGCGACGGGCAACGGCACGACCGCAACTCCGCCCATCTCTTCTCTTCTCAGTTTGCTGGTAAGTGATTAGGTGCCTACAACCCGCTGCCTGCTGAGTACTGCCTAACAGCTTTGATAGTTTTAGTTTTGGACTTTTGGTGTGGTCTAACCAACGAGATTAACCAGATTTTGTTGGTGGAAAAGACTAAGCATTAAGCCATTAACACTTCCACCAGAAATTCACGATTTCCTTGAAGCCCATTTCTATCCAGAACAATAGAAATTAGAAATTAGAAGGAGATTTTCAACTTGTTTCAAACCAGAACAATAGAAATTAGAAAACAAAAATACAGAAATCTGAAATTGTTTGTCTGCCCTGCCCTATTTGGCCATTTGTCTGCTCATGTTTCGAATCTGGCTTATGAAATATAGGTCCTCTTGTAAATTTTGTATTTTTGCTGTATTCTTGAAATGTTGTGAACAGATGGTGCGAGTTCCAAAACATTGGCCTCTCCAAATCCTTTATTTAGATTAAATTCGAGATTTTGGTTTAAATTGGGAAACTTTCCATTTCTAAAGAATTATGCAAAGATTTTAAAATATGAAGACTCGTAGAGGCCGACTCGATTTACCGTCGTCATCTTGATTTTATTTTGTTTGTGCTACTATGTTTTATCTATATTTGTTTTTTAAATATGTAAAACATACTTTTTAATGGTACTTAATATTTTGAAAAAAATTATATAATTTTTATTTTTATGTACAACTGTGCCTATCCCTGGATGAAATCCTGGATCCGCCACTGCCTACCAGAACACCTCTCGCCACGAATCTCGAGTCGAATGGGGATACAAAGGCTATGCTTCATCCCATACAACCATGAACAGCTAGCACAAATTATATTAAGCCATCTCAGGGGCATAGATGTGTTTGAAGATAATCTCATTGAGCTGGCTTGTAGAAAAGTCTCCTCAACAATTAAATTGTCTGAGCAATTAGTTTGATTAGAAAAAAGAACTGAATTTCTATTATAGATAGGTCTATTAATAGCAAAACCTGGAGCGTTATAATTTCCAAAAGTAACTAATAATAAGGCTTTCTTGAATTGTACTATAACAGGTCGCGGCATCATCAGGTGATGCCAGGCGTGCCCTACAAATTTGTCAACGTGCCGCAGTGCTGGCAGAATATCGGGTCAAGCAATCCGCTGATGCCAAAGCCAAAGGTCTATTTCTCTGACTAAAGAAACTTCTAATCTCTATTTGTTATTATCCTTGAGAATGGAGATAATACTATTGCAGCAACACAAATCTTTCCTTATGTATCTATTAGGATGGTTGATTCTTTTCTTGTTTCTTATTTGATTTTGTATATATGATGCCTAGGAAAGCCACTTGTGTGCTTGACTGACATAGAAGGTGCACTAGATGAAGTATTCAAGTCGCCTCATATTCAGGTCTGACACTGACTTTGCAAAGACATGAATTTCAATGTAGTATATCAAGAAGGGTTTTAGCAATTGGTTGTTTTATTTACCAGTTCTTGTTCAGTGTACCTCTCCAAGGAATTTAATTTAATAGAAAAATGAGGAGACTGCAAAAACAAATATAATAATTACAATGCTGAATAGAGAAATAATGAACCATAAAATGTACAGGGAGTTCCTGTTTCATTTTTTTTTATAAAAACATTTCAATGTCTTACAGAGGATGAAGATGTGTTCAAAGTTCGGCAAGATAGTCTTGGTTGCCATGGTGAACGAGCTGCATAGAACTGGAGGGGAAGAGCTCACATTTGAAAAGGTGAGTTCTGTTGTTATATTAGCACAGACATACCAAGCTACATTGATTGTTACTTCAGTAAACAACTTGTGAAGAAGGTTGAGCTTAATTCTCTATATCTCCCTCAACTCTTAATTTCGTATTCCCCCTCAACTATTTAAAATTTCTTATTTATCTCTCTTGACTCTTACTCAATTTCTTATTTCCCCCTCGATTCGTACGAAGAATTCAAGAGAGAGGTGAATGAGGTTTTAAAAAGAATGAAAGTAGATAAAACTTTAGAGCCTGATAACATTCCGATCGAGGTGTGGAGATGTCTTGAAGACATAAGGATAGTATGACTAACTAATATGTTCAACAATATCTTTCAGTCAAACGAAATGCCGGACGAGCAGAGGAAAAGTATATTAGCACTTATCTTAAAGAATAAAAGAGATATTCAAACTTGTACTAATTATAGAGAAATCAAACTTATGAGCCATACAATGAAATTTTAGGAGAGAGTGATTGTGCATCATTTAAGAAAGATGACAAACATTATAAAAAACCAATTTGGTTTTATGTCCGGACGATCGACTATGGAGGTGATTTTCTTGACAAAGCAACCGATGGAGAGATATAGGGAGTAGAAGAAGAATTTACACATAATATTCATCGACTTGATGAATGCCAATGACAAAATGTAGACACCCCCAAATTAACCATTTGAATAACATATCCTTCACAAGGTATGCTTCACACTTGAATTAATTTCAGTCTTGTCATATGGCTAAACTTTGCGAGGTTAAAAATAATTACCTAAGCAAATAAATCTTTACACAACAGGTACCCTAACACAATCACATCCATTATTAGTATTAATAATAATAATGATATTATTATTATTATTATTGTATTATTATTATTACTATTGTTATTATTATTATCATTATCATTATTATTGTTATTATTATTATTAATAATAATTATTATGTTACTATTATTGATTATTTTATTGTGATTATCATCATGGTTAGTGAATAACAAACGGTGCGGGTCGGGTATTCGTGGATTCGACCCGCGCGGATCCACGGGTTCAACGGGTCCATGGGTCCAACGGGACAGGTCTCCACGGGTCCGAACCCAAAACCCCCAATCCGACCCGTGATAAATCCGGGCGGGTTGGGCACGTGTCTGGTTAGGATCCGTCTGTTTTTAGAATTTTTTAGATTTTTTTTGAATTTTTTTGAATTTTTGAATTTTAAATTTTTTTCTGCACATTATTTTAATATTTTTTTTTGAATTTGATGTGACAAAAGGTGACATAAAGATGAATTCTTTTGTCACGGGTCCACGGGTCGGGTCCAGGGTCGGTTCTGACGAGTCCACGGGTCGGGCACTAGTCGGGTCTGGGGGCGGGTCCAGCACGGGTTCGGGAGGGCACGGGTTGGGCGGGTCTCTGCATTTTTGGCCTACCCGACCCACCATAGATCTGTGGATCCGCCAACTACGAGTCGGGTCGGATTCGGGCCACAAGGCGGGTCGGATCCACGGGCGGGTATACCCCCGCGGGTCTCAGTACAACTCTAATCATGGTACTAATTTTCGTCATAATCATTAAAAACAATGTTCTCATCATAATCATTTAACAACTATCATCATCCTACATTATCTTTGCTTTTGAGAAAAGATGAGGGTTTTAGCCTCAAATTTCACTGATCCTCCTGTATTATCATTAGCTTATTGGGCATCACAACTATTTCTTTTGCATCCACGTATCACATAAAAAATTAGTAAAGAGCACTTCTGAAAAAAAAATTAAATAATAGATGAAATTAATTGTACAATTAAACTTAGTTGGTAGAGTCCATATTATGCTTCTGTAAAAAATCACTTCACCATGTAACAAAAGAACTCTACTTAAATAATGGTTTGTTGACTTCAACAAATATTAGATATCCAATATCTCCACGTGTCATTAAGCAATATAAATCACAAACAGAGTTAACATCATATCTAAAACTACTAGCAACTTATAACAAATAAAATAAAATAAAAAATAGCGACTTGTGGAGGAATATTTTAGAATCAAAATGTTTTAGACTTAGTAGGACTAAGACCGAGTATATGAAGTGCGAATTAGGCAATGTTCGATCAGAAGATGGAGATGTCAGTTTAGATGAACAAATAATGCATAGAAGAAACACCTTTCAATATTTGTGATCGATGCTACAAAAGTGATGGCGATATTGATGAAGATGTTCATAGAATAAGAGCGAGTTAGTAAAATGACGACAAACATCTGGCATCTTATGCAACACACACAAGTGATGAGAGTTACTAACGGTTACCAATCGTTAGTAACGGTTACGTATAGACAAAGGTATAGATTAGTTTGTTGCATAGGAAGAGTTAACCGTTAGCTAACGGTTGGGCACTGGATTGTGGAATGAATTTCGTCCAGAATATTTGCTTTTGAAGTTGATGACAATCGTTACGAACGGTTATAACCGTTGGCTAACGGTTGAGTGCTGGAGTTTTAATGGTTTGAGGAGCTTTTCGTTGAATTTTATGAAAATGCTAATCGTTACCAACGGTTATAATCGTTGGCTAACGGTTGAGATCTGAAATTTTAATTATTTCAAGAGCTTTTCATTGAAATTGATGAATGTGCTAACCGTTTCCAACAGTTATAACCGTTGGTTAACGGTTGAGAGTTGGAATTGTTGTAGGTTTAACTTTTTTGATTGTGAGTCCTTGATTATGGTAAAATAATTTTCTTAATTAAGTTCTAACATCCCTAACTTGAAACGTAGTTCTTGATTATGTGAAAATATAGGCGATTTGATTTTTGGTATCTACGTGGTATAATTCTATGTCATCTTTTTCGATATGATCTCGTATAAAATGATGTCTAATTTCAATGTGTTTGTTACGAGAGTGAAATACCGAAGTTTTGGATATCAAAATAGCACTTGTGTTGTCACACATTATTGAAACTTTGCGGAAGCGTAAATTATAATCGTCCAATATGTGAATCATCCACAATACTTGGGTGTAATAACTTTCGGCTGTTACATATTCGACTTCGGTCGTGGATAGGGCAACTGAAGTTTGTTTTCGACTTGACCAAGAAACGAGAGAACCACCTAGGAATTGACAGGTACCACTACTGCTTTTTCTATCCATTCGGTGTCCGGTGAAGTCAGCGTCGGTATATCCTATCAAATCGAGCTCGGATCGACGACCATACCACAAGCCTAGGTTTAACGTACCTTTAACGTATTTGAGAATTCTTTTAACCGCTTTTAAGTGTGACTCTTTAGGATTTGATTGGAATCTAGCACAAAGACATACCGAAAATATTATATCGGGCCTACTTGCTGTTAAATAAATTAGACTACCTATCATAGCTCGGTATTGTTGCCATCGGTGTTTTGCTATCGGGCCTACTTGCTGTTAAATAAAGACATTCCGCTTTCATCCGCATCAAGATTGACGTTTGTTGCCATCAGTGTTTTGCTAACCTTGCTGTCTTCCAATCCAAACTTCTTTACCAACTCTTTGGCGTATTTAGCTTGATTTATAAAAATGTCGTGCGATAGTTGCTTGATTTGCAATCCCAAAAAGAATTTCAATTCCCCCATCATGCTCATCTCAAATTCACTGCTCATCAAAGAAGCAAAATCTTCGACAAGTGCCGCATTAGTTGAACAAAAAATGATATCATCTACATATATTTGGATCAATAGTATGTCATTTTTATCCTTTTTGGTAAAGAGTGTGGTATCGTTTTTGCCTCGTACGAACCCATTTTCTACAAGAATGAGCTAAGTCTACCATACCATGCTCTTGGGACTTGTTTTAATCCATAGAGTGCTTTGTCAAGCTTGTAAACATAGTCGGAAAAATTTTGGTCAACAAAATCGGGAGGTTGATGTACATAGACTTCTTCTTGTATGAATCCATTTAAGAATGCACTCTTAACATTCATTTGGAATAGGATAAAGCCTTTGTAAGAGGCGTATGTTAAGAGCATTCTTATGGATTCAAGTCTAGCAACGGGTGCGAATGTCTCTTCGTAGTCTAAGCCTTACTTTTGTCGAAAACCTTGTGCTACTAATCGTGCTTTATTTCGAACAACGTTTCCTTCATCCTTTTTTTTTCCGAAACATCCATTTTGTCTCAATTATTCCTCTATTTTTAGGTTTTGGCAGAAGTTCCCACACCTTAATTCCTCTCAAATTGATTTAACTCTTCTTGCATGGCACAAATCCAATCGGCATCTTTACATACTTGTTCTAGATTTGTTGGTTCAATTTGTGAAACAAATGTACAATGGACAATCATTTGGTTCAAGTTGGACCGAGTTTTAACACCATTTCTAGAATTATCAATTACGTTTGTTAAAGGGTGAGCGGTTATTTTCCTTAAGTCTTGAGCCAATTGATACTCGGGTAGCTCCATCGATGTAGCACCTCCTTCTTGAGAGGCATTTTCGTCGAGACCAACTTGTTCATGTTCTTGCGCTTGTTCTGATGTCATGATTACGTCGTCGCTTGCATGAGGTGATTCATTTACAATCATGATCTTGCCTTGTCCTTCTTGAGTAACATTAGATGCTTCCATACCTACAATGTCAACATTTTCTTTCTCGGCCCAGGTATTAGTAGATTCATCAAATTTTACATTAATCGATTCAATAAAATTTTGGAGGTTGGTATATATACTCTATATGCTTTACTAGTCATAGAGTAACCTACTAGATTTCCTTCAATTGATTTCGAATCAAATTTGGTGATTTTAGTAGAATCATCAAGTACAAAGCATTTTGAACCGAAAATTCGAAAGTAGGCAATGTTTGACTTACGTCCAACCCACAATTCATATGGTGTTCTTTTAATTATTGGTCTTAAGCCTACCTTATTTATTACATGACATGATGTGTTAACCGCTTCGGCCCAAATATACTTTGGCAAGGAGAAATCATTCAACATGGTGCGTGCAAGTTCTTGCAAAGTACGATTTTTCCTTTCTACCACACCGTTTTGTTGAGGTATTTTAGGGGTCGAGTACTCGTGTTTGTACCTTCTTGTTGCACACAATTCATCAAACTTGGTATTTTCAAATTCACCTCTATGGTCACTTCTAATTCTCTTAATATTTAATTCTTTTTCATTTTCAACTCTATTGCAAAATTCAATAAAGTTCTCAAATGTTTCACCTGGCTTAAAAATATGACCCATGTGTATCTACTATAGTCATCGACAATCACATAAACATACCTCTTTTTAGCCAAACTAAGAACGCTTATTGGTACAAATGGATCAATATGCAATAGTTGTAGTATCTTATCGGTTGATACCATGTCCTTTGAGGAAAAAATTAGACTTTACTTGTTTACCTTTGATGCATGCCTCACACACACCATCCAAGTCGATTTTGTTTAAGGGTAGTCCTCTCACTAGATCGTGTTTAATGAGCTTCTTAATGGAGCTTGCACCTAAATGTCCTAACCTTCTATGCCAAAACCAAGATTGGTTAGTCAATGCATTTAAACATATTTCACCTAGTCTAAAGTCATTTAAATATATATAATATATTCCATTTTGTCTCTCATCTTGATAAACCTTCTCGTTTGTTTTCGACCACATTAGTTGACAATTATGGATATCGGATTTTACATAATAACCGGCATCACATAGTTGGCTTACGCTAAGCAAATTAAAGTTTAAGCCATCTACTAGGTAGACATTTGAGATAGTTAAGTGTTGGTTTCCAATGGACCTTATACCAACAATTTTGCTTTTTCGTTGATTACTTTCAAAGGTTACCGAACCGCCATCATAGGGTTTCAATGAGATAAAGTTAGAACTAGAACCGGTCAAATGATGTGAGCATCCACTAACAATGATCCAAGCATTTTTTCTATAAGATGACGTCAAACAAACCTATAAGATTATATTAGTAGTTAAAACATACTAATATATTTATATTAAACTCTCCTTAAATGTATGGCTAGGTGATTCAAGGGGAGATACCGATCGTGTCATTAATTTTTAAGTTTAGGAATCCAAATAGCATTTTTCAAGTTTCTTTTCTTTCGAAAATCGCATTCTAATGAGATATGATCATTCTTACAACAATAATTGCAAAAAGCTTTAGTTACGGAATTGGTGTGTAACTTAACAAAGCGAGTTTGATAATCGCATTTTAATTCATGAATTTTATTGTTTTGAGTATTATGTGTTTGTTGGAAAACAACTCTTGGCTTCTCATTTATTTGAGGGTCGTTTTGAGCAAAATTTTTACCTTTTGGTTCCTACCTCCAATCGGTTGGTGCCCTATAGTAGGTGTTTTTAGACCAAGATGGAATTAAGTAGGTACATCTAGATTTCGGTTTGGTTTTGGCATAGGGCCCAAAATTAAAGCGATACCTAAAGGCATAATTTGACCTAGAGGTAGACTTTGATTGTGTTTGGTTCTTACTCTTTGAATTTTGAGATTGTTTTCCTTTTACTTTAGGGTTTTGTTGAGAGTTGGATTGAAAAGAGGATGCACCTTTTTTATATTCAAGACTCGACTTATCGTGGAGTTTTTGTCTCTCAAACATTTTGTTTAGATCCCTCCTAGTGTTACTACTCAATACACTAGTGGATCCAAAAATCCTTGAGCCACTTGTTAGTAATACTTTGTCATTTCTCAAGTTACCTTCTTTTATCTTTAATTCGAGTGTGAGTATTTTGTTATTTAATCCTGCAATTACGCTTTCTTTTCTCATTAACTCACGATTAGTCTCAATAAGGAGTTTATTCAACCTAACAATTTTAATTTTCAAGGATTTCTCATTAGATAAAATGCTTGTATCATTGATTAGGTTCTCATCATCATCCTCATCCTCATCATCATCATCATCCTCATCCTCATCATCATCACTCATGCAAAGAGATGAGGTACATGTTGGCTTAGAAATAGAATTTTTTGAGTTTTGATATACCTTTGCCTCCCTTTTAGGAGATGATGTGCTACCTTCCTCAAGTGATTTCGTCTCCTTCTCATTCTTCGAATTTACGGTGAGCTTCTTTGCTTTGGCTAGAATGGTGCTTTTGAGGATTTCAATGGTTGTAGGATCAGTGATGTTGTTGCTAGCTATGATGGCATCGAGATCGGTAGTGCTTGGTTCTTCATTGCAAATAACCATTAGCGAATAGTTCACATTCTTCTCTTCTTCAACCTCAACCTCGGATTCTTCACTCTCTTCATCTTCACTGTGATTCCACCTATCGGCATGCATTGCTTTAGGCTTCTTTTTGCCCTTGTAACCCTCCTTTTTAGCATACCCTTTTCGCTCTTGCCTTTCATCATCATCTTGAGGTCTCATTTGTGGAAATATTTTATAGCACGTGTGAATGATGTGTTCTTCTCTTTCACACATGGCGCATACCACCTTCTTACCCTTTCCTTCTCGCTTGGCGTTGTACCTTTTCTCGAAAGCAAACAAACCTTGCATCATCTTAGCAAGGACTTGCGTTTCTTTCTCATGATCTTGACCCATATTCTTGAAAGGGTTGTCACTTGATGCACGTGAGTGATTAAAGCTGGAGTTGTTTTGCGTCGGAAAAGCAATGATCTTATTTCCTTGATTTTTGTTGGAGGTTTGATGGTTCCGCATTTCTCCCGTTTACCACCTCAAGAGCTCCAACAAAGCCTTGCCAATCGGGCCGCACAATCATGGTGCGAAATAGCTTACCTACAATCTTATTATTAGTTAATGGTTCTTCCATTTCAATAAACTCATTTATAAGAATGGTAAGTCTATGGTACATGTCTTTAATACTTTCATTTTCTTCAATTCTAAAATTTTCATAACGAGTATCTAGACCGGCCATTTTATTCCTCTTAATTTGGTCATTTCTCTCATACCGTTTCAATAGCACTTACCACATATCATGAGCATTATTAAGATTTTCAAATATTGGTGCTATGGTTTCGCTAACCGATGACAATATGGCATTAACGGCGGCGTCATTGTTCCTTTTCTTTGGTAAGCATACCACATCAAGTTTTCCAGTTTCGGTATTATATTTTGGAACATACTTATCAACTATGACATCCCAAAGATCACATATCTCTAGGTAGCTTACCATACAACGTTTCCGATGTCGAAAGTTTTTGCAATTTGCACCTAATACCAAGGGTTCTTTGACATGCCTATAGGTAGCCATATTTAGATCTTGGTTTGTGAACTAAAATAATTCTAGTTTGCAAACTCAACCTGCTCTGATACCACTTTGATAAACCTAGAGGGGGGTTGAATAGGTAATAATTCGATTTCTAGATTTATTTAATATAAAAATGCACAATTCAAATGTGATGGCTTACACAATTTTTCTATATCACCAAAACAATTCAATTTAGAACAAATAACAAAAAGTAAAGAGAGTTAAGGAATGATCAAACAAATTGTAGACGCATAACACCGATATGTTAACGGAATTCGGCTATAGACGAGCCTACTCTCCGGAACTCCTGATCCCCCGACTTGGTAACGAGATCGAGCCGATCCATTAATCACCAAATTGCTCTTGTACAAGGTTGAGATCTAGCTCTTTACACACTAAGTTAGAGACTAGACTCGATCAAAATCACAAAGAAAAATAATAAAGTTACAAAGCTTTCTCAAGAATCGCTCAAGGTTTTGCTATTTCAGATCAAGAGAGCTTGAGAGAATTAGATCTAGGTTTTTGCTTAATAATGGAGTTTTTAGGACTATGGCTGTTGGGAATTCAAAAATGATCAAGTTGAGAAGAAAAGGAATTAATTGTATCCTTATATAGAGGTGCAGAATTAGGGCTTCCAAATCAGCCTGGCGGAGTGAACCGTTACCAACCGTTGATAACTGTTGGTAACGGTTAGTTCAAAATGGATCTGGGCTGAAAGTTCTGAGATAACTGTTAGCAACGGTTATAACTGTTGGATAACGATTGAGTTCTGAAAAACCAGTATTGAAGTTTTGGATTTTGAAATGGTTAAGTAACGAACCAACCGTTACCAACGGTTATAATCGTTAGCTAACGGTTGAGTTCTGAAAACTCTGGAAATTGAAGTTGAGAATATGACTTTTGAAATGGTTAAGTACTGAACCAATCGTTAGCAACGGTTATAACCGTTAGATAACGGTTGAGTTTTGAAAACTCTGGAAATCGAAGTTGAGAATATGATTTTTGAAATGGTTAAGTAATGACTCAACCGTTACCAACGGTTATAACCGTTAGCTAACGGTTGAGTTCTGAGTTGGGAATTTTCTCAAGCTCAATTCACCTTAGCAAAAATTACAATTATTTTATTATTTTTGCACACAACACAAATACTTGATCTTGGGCTTGGGCTTGCTTGGTACTTCTTGCTTGCGATTTCTCTTCGGCCATTAACGCCCTACACACAATCTAAAAACAAACATGCATGGTAAAATTCAAAATAGTTTTGCAAATCGACAAATAAGAAGACGTTGGTTGTTAGACACAACAAAGCTGCATCGAAAACACAAGAAGACGTAGCGGTCGATCGAAATTGGCATGAAATGAAGCTGTAAAAGAGACTTAAAGGCATGAGATGTCTCCAAAGAGTTGGCGTCAGATAGAAGTGCATGAAAGTTAGGGGTTCACGTACATGAACCATAACAGACTAAAATTTAGGAGTGGTATAATCCTGTTTACGAAATAAAAGCGTCTAGTCCAGAATTAGCAACATATGGCACTAGTCTAAACTTATGATTTGTAAAATAGTTTATTATTACTATTATTATTATTATTATAATCATTATTATTAGTATTATTTTTATTACTACTATTTTATTATTTATTATTATATTATTATTATTATTTGTATTGATTTTTCATTTCAAATTGGATTTCATTTCTAGTCTATCCAATTTATTTGGGACTAAAGACTTTATTGTTATTGTTGTATCCCTCAAGTGTACAATTTGTTTCTCAATTACCCATAGGTCAATACTATTAAATTGATTAATTAATTATTATTATTATTTTTATTATTATTATTGTTATTGTCATACAATAATCTTGTAATTCTGTTTTTAAAACACAAAAATATCCTCCTCTCACATTGCTCTTTTCTAGTCTTTCTCTGTCTCTTTTCTGATTTTAAGTTTGCAGAATATCACAGACCGTCGAATCATTTTTCAAAGACCAAGTTAACCAATCTATAATATAATTTAACACATTAATAAGTAACTTTCTAGTTTATAGTTTTGTTACAAAATGGTAGTGCAGATTTGGTGGATCCAAAATTTAAAGGAGCCATTACCACCAGAAATAGGCTACTGCACCAATTTGGTATATGTTGGTGTTGCTATTACTGGCATATCAGAATCCCTCCCTTGTGCAATATGTAAGTTGAAGAAACTGCAATCATAGTGTTACAAGATACACTGTTACCAGGGCAGGGCCCATACCAGTAGAAATTGGTAACTGCACCAGCCTGACAACAATTGCCAGCATGCATCAGTCAAGTAATAAACCTTCAGCACTTTCTCTCTAGTAGCTTGTTCCACGATTTTCTTGATCTTTCTGATATTGGAGACTATTTGTAATTGGAGGAACATCAGGCAGTATGCCTATCAGGCTACATCGATGCAGCAGAAAATCTAATTCTAAAGAACCAATACAAACAGCTTTGGTAACCTTGGGTCAATAAATCTAAAGGAAAAAAGAACTAGCAATTCAATCAGTGGGTACAGTGGAGTTTGTTAAGGTTAATTGATTTTATTCTTTAATATATGTTGTCTTCTTTAGATTTTAATATAATTTATTAACTGGATGTGCTTTCACCTAAATATTGTAGGTACACTCGTGTACCAACTCCACATACCATAGATGTCATCAATCAACTAATACTAAATGTTAGTTTAGATTGGAATCTGGCTAACAAATTGTCAACTATAACTGTGCCTGATTGTAGTGTATATGATGGGGTCATTGAGAGTGTAGTTCGAAAACTTGATAATGAGAAAAGAGATAAGAAAAGAGCAATGTGAGAGGAGGGTATTTTTGTCTTTCAAAAAAATGAATTACAGAATTATTGTATGATAATAATAATTAATTAAACAGTATTAACTGATGGGTAAATGAGAAACTAATTGTACACCTGAGGGATAAATAAGAGATTTAAATAGTAAAAGGAGAAATAAAAAATTGAGTAAGAGTTAAGGGGCATATAGAAAATTAAGCTTTTCTTATCATTTTGCGGTGTCTTTCCTTATTAGGGGATCATTAATGATTTTGACCTGTCTAATGATAAAGTATTGAGTTCAAGACAACCTAGTGCAGCAAGTCCGGCTTTACCAATAAAATATCAGCCATACCTAGTGTAAAATGAATCCAGCTTTACCAATGAAATATCAGTCAGACTGTATCAAGCAAAAAAAAAAAGCTTTTTTTTCTCTCTCACATTTGTTTGTATGTTTGTTGTCGCCACGGGGATGGGGATGTATGAAAGAATTGGGGCTGAGTGATCCTTTGAGCATGTTTTCTACTCTTCTTTTTATTATTTTACTTTTTCCCCCTTTCTTCTTTGTTTTATTCATATAGTTTACGGGCATTGTTTCTCACTTTACTTTATATATTCAAACAAGTGCTAATCATTCAACAGCATCCACTACTTGTGTCAAAGAGAATAAATGTACATCTCAGTGTTATTGTTTCTTGTGCAGCTGTTAGAAAGAGTTATATCTTTTTGTTCTATGCATCACATGGTTTTTCCGGCATACGATACCCTACTGCGAGTTTGGTAAGTTGATTCAGTTTCACTTTATTTCAGTTACAATTGGATTTACGTAATATGTTTCATTTAATTCATAGTTTATGAAGTAAAACTAAATGCCCATGTCCGCGAGCCTTGTTGATTTTGTTTTATCTTGGCAATGTGTTTGTTTCTCTGAATGGTGTAAAAAAAAATTGGTTCTTACTCTGGACTCGAATCTTTTTTACTTTTAATAGTTACATTTTGAGCAAAATTACGGTGCTTGCGCATCTGAACCCTCCGATGCACATCGGAGGGTCCTAATACGTAAGCACGGTGCATGCGCATGCACCATAACTTCACCCTTACATTTTATTCTGCATTCTTGGAGATAGTGGAATAATTCTCTGTGAGGAGCCCAAAAAGCACATGTCACAAAAACTACAACTCAATTCTCCCAGGTTTTCCCTGCCTCTTTCAGCTTCAGTTATTTAACTATTCTTATTTAGAGCCATAGGCCTAGTACAGATGGTCATTACTATCGATTCTCTATGGAGATACGCTTGGTCAATCTCTGCAAAAAGAGCAAATGAAAAAAAATAAATGCCGGGGAAACATGCCCTTAATTCATAAAAAAGAAGAATAAAAGTATTAATTATTTAACATGGCTCATTTTGTTCAGTGGCAGTGATGACATTGCTTTGGCACTAAAGGATTGCTCTGAGATCCCATGGTTATCACTATATCTTTAGTTTCCTTTTTACATTTTTTCCATAGAATTGCTTCTGTTTAGGCCCCTCATCATGAGACAGCTGCAGTTCAGTCTGTACGTTTCCACTGTTTTCATTGCACATCTTGTAAGCATGTGTTGAATTATTTCATTTATTTGTTTTATTCCGTTTAATGCTCAAGCGGATTTTTTAGTAAGTTGAGATGATTTTATGCGGTTGACAATTTTAACTTGAACACAAGTTATCTTTTGACAGACTAATCTTGTGTTATCTGTTTTTTCCGTATACTCTTTGTATTAGAATCTGCATCTTTCATAGTATTTGCTTCGGGATAACAAACTTGGGAGTGTTGTGATGGATAAATGCCGAATATAAGTTAAGATGCAAATATTTGATTGTGTTTTCCATGATATGAGATCAAATGATGGATATACGTCAATACTGCAATGTACAGACATTATTCATTATTGAATTTAAATTTGTTGCCTTGGTTTCTCCTGTCATATAAACAGGAGAAAAACGGATATATCATCAACGGTGTTAATTGGGTATTTACCTCTAAATTTGCAATTTGGAAATTTATTCATGAAAATGTTGACTTCTTGGATATTTGTCCAAACAATTGAAATTCTAAACAAATTGTAAGTTAAATTCAATTAGAATTATGGTATGACCATTATACCCTTCCCTCCATTCCATCTATTCTGTAGTGCATATATACCAATAAAAATAGGCAGTTAATGAAGAACTATTATCAAGTTATTTTACCTTTCGTTCCTTAAAAGTGTTTTTCCTTCCCTATATCAATGTTTTTGTGTAATGCTCTTGATCCTGAACGAAGTGTTAGAGAGTGGAACTTGCTGAAATTAAGCGTGAATTGAGAGAGGTGGCTCTAGATGAAATTTTAACAGTAATGGAAGAGAAACAGTAAGAGCTAACAGGATTAAGACATGCATTCATACCATCTAGACCCTTGAGATGCATCATCCAAAAACCAAAATGTATGGAATAAATTTATAACTTGAACAATAAACTTTACAAGGCACACATAGATATACACAAAAAGTAACACCAAAAAAAGATGAAAACAATAAAACTCACGCATAAGCGCATGTTATACATATATATAGCTTGAGGATGATGCTAGACAATCGGTGAAGATGATGAAAAATCACAGGTGATAAGTATTAGTACTGTCAACAACCTGATAACAAGGAGATGATCATCTGTTCTATAACAAAGCAAAGCATGGGTTGGTAATTGGAGAGAGACAACCAGAAAGATGCATCCTTGTAGGTGGCGCCGACCACTCCTCTTTCTCTTCCTACTCATTTTGCGCTTCGACTGCAACTTGAGCAACTCGATGAAATCACCTATATCCCCAGCCGTTTCTCAAGCTTTTCCACTGTTTTTATCAGCTTGCTCACTTTTTCATCATTCTCTAAGTATTTATCAACCATCATTCGAGGATCTAGTAAATTAAAAGTTCTCGGATCAAGTACTCGAGCGAATGCAGATAAGCGCTCTAAAATTGCAGGCCATGGGCTATCCGTTGTGTGGTTCACAAGTTGCAGTACGCGATAGAAAAGATTCTTCAAGGTTGTTGCAAGGTGCAATTTTGCTTCCATGTCAACTTGGCAAGTGGCGGCTTCACCATGCACCAAAGTTTCACCATCATCATGTCCTTCTCCTTGCATGGATTGATGATGGTGGAAAGATGACCCAGCGCCTTCAATTGTTTGCTGGATCGGCTTTTGGGGAATCGATGATCTATCCTTCATGAAATTATGAAGTGTCTCATCTGCTTCGCACAGAGCCTCCTTCAGCTTCTCCTGCCATTCATGTAGTGGTTTGATGGTGATATCAAACCAGCTGATGAAAGAGCTTGCTCTGCTGACCACCTCATTAGCGACAGCTGAGCTCACTAGGTCGCTCATAATTTTTTCTTCTGCTTTTTTGGGGTACAATCACGCAAATATTACTGCTAATCGTGGTTTGATGACGAAACTACAGCATCACATATTTGCTAGAACTATTTGGTGGGTAAACCAGCAAGAGCAGATTAATTAGAGAAATTCAAAGGAAATATATAGGCAAATTAGTAGAGATTGACGCGCTTTAATTGAAAATAATAATAATAATAATGTTATTAAGTAATAATAATATTATTGTTATTAATAATTAAAGACAATTAAGTTGCAGATAAGGAGCCAATGCTACTGCTTACTCCATATATATAAAAAACTTGAGAAGCGTGGAAGTGTTGAAATGGGGCCGAAATTTCCCAGGAAGCTCTTGATGAGTAGGATTGCGAAGCTTCCATGTAATTATTCTATGCAAAAACAATTGCAGAGTGAGTTGACCAAGCTTTCATGACTAATGCTGCAGTCAACAATGGTAAAACCATCCCTGCCTTCCATCTCAAATTCGTTAGTTTTTTATCGTGAGATTGGCTCTGTGATCCGGTGGAGTAATTCCATGACGAGTCAATGGAGACAGACACGGACACACGGTGCAGCGTTTAAAACAAATTAATAATAACTTAAGTGCTTCAAACACTTGTGGGTTACAGCCTTACAGGCCAAACAGAGGCAGAAGCAGATAGGTGCTCCAAAATAATCTCTCTTTCTTCATCTCTAGCCATCTCTTTCCTTTTACATATTATATATTGTAATATTATTATATATAATATATATATAGTTGTAGCAAAGTCACGCACTCACGCTAGCTAGCTGTAAGCCTTAATTAATTGTGACAGCCTGGTTATCCGGTAGATATACCGCTAGAATTGTTGATGCGGAAGAAAAAAAAAAGTTTTTTCATTGACATAATTCTTTGACACAATCACAGAAAAGATGTAATTTTCGTGAAATAGTTACATAAAAACTTTCAAACAATTATTGTCGACACAAATACTGCATCATGAAAATAAACATTTTTTTTAACTTAGCCACGTAAATGTTTTCACGAAAATAATTCTCTAATAGGTCATTCATGGGCCGCGGAACACTCCACGGAAATAATCATTCACAGAAATAATAATCCATATTTATGAAAATAATAACTCATATTTACAAAAATAATTTCAATTTATGATGCATATTTACATTCACTAATGTAATTAGTACTAATTTAATATTTTCAAGATCCACTACGACAGAAAACACCTGTTATAGCGGCCTTCTAAGGCCTATTGTAGCGAACAGGCTGCCAGTATAATAGGGGGGCTGATATAGGTGTAAAGAACCCGCTATAACAGATACAAGCTATTATAGCGTACTTTTAGGAGAGGTCGCTATAATAGATCCCTACTATAGCAGATTCCTGTAAGAAGCCGCTATAATAGCTTGTATCTGTTACAGCGGCCTTTAGGTAATATCAGCTATAACACATAGCCTATTATAGCGGCCTTTCCACAATACCCGCTATAATAGTCTGAAAATTATATTAAACAATTCAGAGCTGTTATAGCGGGTTTGTTATATAGTTCGATGTTAATATTTTAATTTTTTTGTAGCTGATTTTCTGTGGCTAGTCTCCAATTGCTAGCCATACAAATGATACCGATACAAATGTACCAATATATCAATCAAACACATCAATACACAATTAATTTCACATAATACACAATAAACATATATCAATATATATCAACATATATAAACAAACTAAAATCTCACATATATAACCAATGTCACATACAAATATCACATAAATACAACAAAATATCAAATAAGACATGTATATCATACAACACCTCACAATAAATAACTAATATAATCGCAAAGCATTTCTTTTACCTTATCGATCTCACTATCGGGCAATGACAAAGGATATGGCTCGAGCTCCTAAAAAACACATCAAAATAAAATTCAATCATGATTGATTTTGCATATGCATACATATAAATACAAATATGTACATAAATCATTAGAGAATAAATTGCGCACCTGTAACTTCAGCGATTTCAAACTCGAGACATCGTTGTAACGTATCGCAAGGTAAAACATCGCCTGCATGACATAATATCCGCAAATCCAGCCATTAGATTGCGGATGACTCTACAAATTTTAGAAATAAACAAAATAAATATGTAAGTGATGAATGTCTACTAAATCACAGCGAGATAAATTTAATTATATAAGTTGAGATAAAGTTTAAATTTTAGAGTTTACAGTTTTGTGTTTAGAGTTTACATAAGAAATTCTAAACCCTAAATCTAACCTATACTCTAAACCCTAAACCTAACATGCTTAAATCTTAATTCCTAAACCTTACATTTCGAAGGAAATAAACTCCAGTTTGAGATGAAATATAGAATACTTACTTTTACAACTTTGATCTCGAACTTTGTATTTTTGCTCGAACCTTTTGATTGAAAATATTACTGCAACGACCTGTACAAATGTATACAAGTCCAAATAAATATAATGAATAATTAAAATAAAAGTGTTAAAATGATAACAAAGAAAACTTACGCATCAATGCCCTAATAATTTCGAGCATGTTGCCCGTTTTGTTTTGCAAATCAATCTCATAAATCGTTGCCGATGAGATGTGCAAAACCAAGAGATACCAGTGATTGCTACAATTCACATTTAATGAAGTTAGTATGAATTTATATGAAGTGATTGAATTATCAAAAAATAATTATGCTAACCGTTCGATGTACGGCAAAAATATCATGGATTTTGGGTCCTCAATTGCAATGAAGAAGTTCTTAATGTAATTGACTGTGTTGGCGTAGTTCTCAATTACACTTGTTTCCGAACACGAGGCGGGATCAAGAAAGAAAAACTTCAAGTCCAACCCAAATTTCCAGAGATAATGTGAAAGAGACGTGTGTATAAAATACATATTAGAATTATATATGTACTAAGTATTAACTATAATCTAATTGCATATAAATTAAATTGAAAGATTTTTACTTGCACCATATCTGAATAAGCGAGACACTTAGCCATTGACCCGGCTTGAGAATATCCATTATCTCACTAAGTTTCACCAATTGCACATCATCTATGCCGAACAACTGTTTGTCGCCAATTGTGAATATAACTTGTTCCTCCGGTTGCGACATCATCTATTAAATATGATTTTGTGAAATTGCAACAATATCGAAATTTTTATTCATTTTACAAGAAATAAATCAAATGCATATCGTATTGTAAAGCTTTAAGCTAGATGGGTCAAGAAACGACAAGAATTCAACGGGAAGAAGGTGAGGCCTCTACTGAATGCTCGCGTTGCACTTGGTGCCTTCTCTCTTTCCTTCTCGGGTGCTCGAGCCTGCGCTAAATCATGTGAGTACAAAAATCAAATTAAATGCATAATAAAATTAGAATTTAGTGGATTCATTATACTTGCTGCTGAGTTTCAAAGGTTAGAAGATGTGTATTTAATGGAGTATTAATGGCTGGTGGTGTGGCTGCTGGTTGGTTGTTGGTGAAAAGAGATTGGGCGCCAAAGAAATGGAGAAGAGAAAGGTATTGGCGGGCTCTGAAAATATACCTAAAACCTATTATAGCGGCCTTTACTCACAAACCGCTATAAAACAACACCTATTATAGCGGACTTTGGCTACCAACCGCTACAATAGACGAAGCTATTATAGCGGCCTTTTATACTTGTCCGCTATAATAGCTCTGGAGATATTTTTCGGGAACTGTAACAGCGGCATGTTGCTGTAATCCGTTATAATAACTTCAGAGATAATTGTAGAAATGCCACTCTAGAGCTATTATAGCGGCATTGGTCAGCGCCCACTATAATATGTGGGCTATAACAGCCCCTTTTTGTGGTAGTGATCATTCAATTCATCAAGATTGACTCAAAAGTTATTTTCTGCCTTAATGTAGCAAAATAATCTACACCAATCTTGATGAATTCAACTATCTGAGATTAGATGAAGTAGACAGTGTATCCAGTGAATGATGTATTTAAGTTTTTGTTCCAAAATAATATCTTTAGTAGCGTGTTTAGACTTTTAGTTAGAAAAGTAACTCTACCCGATTAAACCTAATTCCAATTTTTTTTCATTTGGTAACTATGGAGAAAATGGTTGCTTTTCCCTTGCCACATAAAAATGTCATGAAAAAAAAAATCTGAAAATCACTTTAACTTCCTATTCTTTTACCAAAATCTAGCATTCTCTTGTCACTCATATTGCATTTTGTATTTTCGTGCATCATTACATGTAGATTTTATTAGTTACGTATTTTGTAGAATGAAAGGTCTCCAAAAGACCAAAAGAGAAAATTACCAATTTAATTTAAGTTCAAGTGCAGAAGCTAACAAGTCAGTTTAATTTTCAAGAACTTCTCTTAGCAATTACAATTCAAGAACAAACTCACACAAGCTCAAATCAATAAAAAAAGTAAAGAGAATAAGGGTTAGATATTGACAAAAATATAATGCGGTGGCCGTTGAGCTCGCCTACGTTCACGAAAACACCTAGTGTCAAATACGAAACTAATTTCACTAAACAATAAGTGTTTATAAGAATGGATCATCCACGGATCAAGATTCTTCCACAGATCAAATCAAAACAAATGAGATCACACACAAATCTCACTTCATTTTAGTTATCCTAGAATCACTCAAAGTTATCTCAAATTACTAGTTGAGCTCTTGGATGTTTGGGAGATAAGGTTTCAGCTTTTTCAGATTGCTTGAATGCATGTGCAAGGGTTTCTTGGTACTTCTTTGAAATCACGCATCTTGATATATAGAAGAACAACTCCATATATGTTCTAGCGCTTCGACTCATCATGTCGCTGAGCATAATCGTTGTGACATGTCGAGAAAACATATGGGATCAAGTCAACACCTTGTCTCACTGACAAGATCAACAAAAGCTTTAGCAACCCATCATGTCGCTGCCTCGCAGCATCCTAATGGGTGGGCCCAACGTTATATCGCTGGCCAAACTCGTCGCCACAACAGGTGTCTTGGACTTTTTATTCTTTCACAAATTTGACTGGTCATCTAGCGACCTGTCATGTCGCTCAACTCTAGTGTCATGGCGGGTTGGGTAAATTCTGTTTTTTGAAGTTTTTCAGTTCAAATCTTTGATACTTGATTGAGTGTCTAAATTACACTAATTTAATAATCTACAATCATGTGGGCCAACAATGTGCAACTCTGACATGTGGGCCAACAATCTTCTAACTCGTTATAACGCTTGGCTGAGGCGTTATAACGGATGGCAACTCGTTGTGACGCCTTGCTAGAGCGTTACAGTAACGCTTGTCTCGTGAAAATCCAACATCTGCTCATTCTCTCTCCTCCTGAGGCGTTATGATACCTTGGGAACTCGTTATAACGCTTATGTAACCCGTTATAACGAGTTGGCTAGCATTATGATAACGATGTGCTTTGTCTTGTGCCTTGAAGTCTTTTCTTGATGCTTAGACCATGTCTGGACTTGTCTAGGGCATGTTTGACATTGGTTTGTACCTATTTCAACATGCATCTTTACCAAAACTTAATGTGCAAGGTTAGTACTTTATGTATTTTGCAAATTATCAAACAAGAGATGAGTTTAATCCAACAAACTCCCCCTTTTGGCAATTTGCAAAACTAATTGAGATGTGCATATCAAATGATACACATCTCCCCCTTTTTGCAAATTAAGGCAAAAAGCTCAAACAAATACTCCCGTTGAATTTTAACGCATATACAATTGTACAAGTCAAGCAATTTAATACTCTCCCTTAATGAAATAATATTTGCAAATAAATCACAATTCATATGACTTACCAATTAAGCATAAGGGAGATATAAGGCATAATACATCAAACAAATAGAGAGCAATAATCATCAAAAGACACATAATCAAAACATGAATTTTAATTGAAATTATGCAAGAACATCATATTAAATTTAAAAGTTCATACAAGGAGCATAGAAAAGAAAGATACAAATCTATCATAGCCCCAAGCTTCCTCACTACTCTCATGACCCTCATTCTCCGGGTTGAGTTGAGTAGCTCCTTCTTGTCCACCTCCCATGTGGTCTTCATGTTCGGTACGGTCGGAGCAATCATTTCAAGACTCAAATTGTTGAGTCCAATTGGTTCGGACCATGGATTTAAACTCACTTTGGGTGCCAAGCTTCTCATGTACATTCGTTGAGTTGTACTTATTGTAGAGCGACAAATGATACACTTGTTGAGAGATGTAGTGAGTTCCTTCTTCAACCGTAGGGAAGGCATACGACATCATAGGGTTGAAGGCTTGGGGAGTGTAGTAGGATGGGTCTTGGGGAAATTGATACCCATGATATGAAGGAGGAGGTACATAAGAAGAGGTGCCGGTTTGATGCATTCTTGGCATTGTGATGTGAAATATCGTGCTAATAAATTAACCCTAGATTATACTTAATTTGGTCGCAAGCGCACGACCTAGTCGGGTAGTACATGGGGTCTCGAATCCACAGGGACAATATGATTTACTAATCCCTAAACTATTTACTAGTCTAAGCAATTCATGGTTTGGTTGAATTTGATTAAAGTTTTCGGAATTTAAACTAAAGAATATAAAGTTAACAAGGAATGATTCAATTAAAGGCCTAGGTTTCAGACTTCAACTCTCTACTCAGTTATCAATCTACTCGGTGTGTACATATGACTTGATTTTAATCATTGATAGGTCGTAAGTATTACATGATGGTACTAAGTTCAATCTCTTGATTTTAGTACCATATTGAAATTACAGTCAATATCACCATTTCGGTTCCTAATTGGTGTAATATGAATTTATTAAGTGCAATTGATCAATTCTGCATCTAATATACATACGTCTCCTCTCGGTTCTTAATATGATAAAAGATAGCGAATTGGTCTGACCTTAAGTTACTATTCATCTCTCGAATCTCAATAATAACTTATATTATTTCTGGTTTTTCGGATTTTACAATTCAGTCTTTCAACATCAATTTTAAGACCCTAAGTTGTCATAAATCACAAGACAAGAAATAATACTCAGAAATAAAAACAACAATCAAATCAAGTAAGAAAATCTAATCCGAGTAAGTACAAATAAATGAGTTTCGAGTTTACATCTGTCACCTAGTAAGAAACTACTCACTCATGGCAGAAAAGAGAGAAATGAAACATGATAAATAAGATACAGAATATGAGAAAGAATAAAAAAGATTAAACCGAGAACCGTTGGCGAATTTCTTCTCCAATAGTCCTCTCGCCGGGCTTCTTTCTCTCTCTAGAATCCTCTCTCTCTATCTATCTCTCAAAATGAAGCATCCCCTTTCTGGGCCGATCTCCCCAGTCATAAACATCCCCCCAATTCAAATTCAAATTTTCAGCCTAAAAGGTGTCAATCTGCAGCAAGAAAATTTGTCTAAGTACAAAAATCCTCTTCTGCAGTGACATTGCGGCCCGAAGGATCCACCTAGCGGTCCGCCATCTCAAATTTTAATCACTAAATTTGGCTAAGGGGTTGGAATCGTCACATTGGTGACTGCCGACATTGCGGGGCGTAATGTAAAGGTTGCGGCCTGAAGGATGTTGTTTGCAAAGAAAAATGCTAAGTAGTGTAGGAAAAAAGGATATTGCGGCCCGAAGGAAAAATCCTTCGGCCCGCAATTTAGCTTTTGTAGAGGAAAAATGAGAGAAATGGCTAAGTACCTAGCAGAGAACAAAAACCTTGCGGCCTGAAGGGAAAATCCTTCGGCCCACAATTTTTCTATCGCAGAGTGGAGAAATGATCAAGTACCCAAGAGGATAAAAGTAACATTGCGACCCGAAGGAAAAATCCTTCGGCCCGCAATGTCACTGTTGTGAAGCTTGGATGTTGGCTAAGTTAAGCTCCGCAACTTTGATTCTTGCTCCGATCGTTTCGTTTTCTTCCTTCCTGCAAATTAAACAAGTTTGATAGCAGTAACTCGAACTTTTTGTGAAAAATGAGGAATTATAAACAAAAGTCTTACGAGATTTAGTAACTTAAACAAGAATAACCCTACTTTTTGGATATATAATTTGTGTTGATCACATTGGCTCTTCATCCATGGGTTGTGGAGCATCCGAATTGGTGTATTGGTTAGGCTTTGCTCCCTCTCTCTTTATCCATTCATTGATTTGATTGGGTTTCGGTTCCCAAGTCAAATTGTTCTTGATCCAACCCTTCTTTTCAAGAAATGTAATTAGGTTGGCCGAGTAGTAGATGATATGATTGGGCTCCCTTGGGTTTATCGGTATGTTGATGTTCTTGTGTAGAAGAATCTGGGTCAAAAGGTGAGGGTATGGTAGGCTCATGATTTTGTTAGTTAAGGCGGTTCTCATGTGGTTTAGGATTATGAAGGGTATGTCCACTACCCTATCATTGTCAAAGAGATGCCTAAGAAGAAACCCGTTTTTGTGCTCTATGTTTGTCTTTAGACCTTTTCTGGGAATTAGAATGTTGTTTATAAGAAGAAATAACAATCTATGAAGAGCGGGTAGTTTGGAATTGGAATGATCTTTGTGCGGGTCTTTGGCTCGTAACCATCTTTTGTATTCGGTGAAGAACTCCTCATGTTGAGGCCATTTGTGATATACATCGACCTCGTCATCGTTCTCTACCATACCAAGAACTTCGACCAAGGTTTCGATATTGATTGGTATTTCTTGGCCATATAAATAGGTGGTTACACCAAAGGGTTCTTTGATTGGTTTCATGTTGGCATAAAAAATCCTAATTGGACCCAAGGAAAATTGTTGGTTTAACTCAATCGATGGTCTCCACGCCCAAAAGTCAATTGATTGCACTAATTGGTTGTATTTCCAATTACTCATTTGGTTATCTCCGTCGATTAGAAACACAAAGGTATCAGAGATTGGTCTATTTTTTAAGGTGCTATGGAAGTTTGAGAATTCAATGGTCAATCGATATAGAATTGATAGGGTTAAAGATCCATTACCTTTCCGGTTGAGAATTGATAGGGTTTTGTGAAGGTTGAGAGGCGGAAGGAGTTGGTTCCGGATTTGGTTCTTGGTTTGGAGATGGTGCACGAGGGTTGGTATCCGTGTTATAGCTTGTGCCGGTACCAGGTTGGAAACTAAGGGATGGTATGTTTTTCCTTGATAGAGCATCTCCAGCATCTACCTTCCCTTGATAGATTAGATCGACGACTTCTGATTCGTAAAGCGATAAGCTTTCAATGTTTCACCGGATTACCAGCTCCTTCTGTAACGTCCCTTCAGCATTGGGACCCACCAAATTATGTCCTGCTCTTTGTCTCGAAAATTGTTGCGGCCAAATAGCAGCTCCAGTTTGTCTTCTAAAGGTGGCTCCATTTGAGATGCTGACAGGTAGGCTCTTAGTTAGCTTCACAGCATAAGATTCCTTTTTGGTATCTTTACCAAATTTTTAAATGAGTTGTGATGCGCGCTTGCATAGATCTTGGGAGCAATCCATGCCTTCGGTTATCTATTACCATCGATCTTGAGAGATATTGGTTTCTTTTCACCAATCTTGAGAGGCTCTCGGATTTCTTGATTATCCGATGATCGAACTTTATTCTTGGAGAGAGAACTTGATTCTTAATTGTTAGCTATTTATCTCTGCACTCAGCTTGTACAATTTCATAGTATATTGTTTGTTAGTTAGTCTATTTTCAGCAAAAGAAGAAATCAAGGGTCTAATTTCGATTTTTGCTAGAATAGAATCACTTCGAGAAGGAATGACTTAAATAGTAATTTGTGCTCTTCTGTTACAGCAACCCATTGCAATGGATTGCCCATCCATTATAACGGGTTCTTAATCGTTATAAAGGGACTCTCTCCCCTTTTTTGCAACGCAACCAATATTTTAACCTCCAACGGCTAGTTTTTAGATGTTCTAACCCTTTATAACGTATTTCCATCCATTATATCCCCTTCTTAACCCATTGTAATGGGTTTCATAACGAAAGAAGTATATTTTTAGTTTTTTAGTTTATTTGTGAATTAATTTGCTGCTATGCTCCAAATTTGGTCTTTGATATTTATAAGGCTCATTTCAACTGTCATATAGTGTTTGAACTCTTGCAAATGCTTAAAATGAGTTATTATTTAGATAAAAAGATTAACCAAGATTCACAAAACATATGATTCAGTCAAATAAACATTAAATCATACATTTTTCTACATGACTTCCCCTCAACATAATATTCAAAAGAAAATTAAATTGGGGGAGTCTAGTGACTCTCTAGACAATTGGTTTAGTTCCACTTGTGCTAGGCACATCAAATGAAACTATACTCTGACCATTCTTAACATGACAAAATCGATCTTGATGTCCAAAATTCAAACAATATGAACAAAAGATAGTCTTGGAGTTGATATTTCTATATTCATAGTCATTCTTGTTAATTGGTCTCCAATAATTCATCATTAATCTATACTTATTACGAAACCACTTATGTAGTTTTTAGGATGATAGTTTGATTTGTAATCAAGTTTCATGTTATCATGTAACACATGGAATCTACCATACATATCCTTAACATAAAGCTTTGGTGGTTGAGCTCTATGTTGGTTGGTAATCCTATAATCATTTCTAACTCTAGGTTTATTTATCACCTTTCTTGAATTAGGTTTACTTGGTTTTCTTAATTTATCTCTTGTTATACATATAGGCATGATTTTTAGCTTATTTAGGTTTGTCATATGGCTTAGGTTGTTTTTCAATTTTAGAATGTTATTTCTTTACGAATCCAATATACATCTTATTATAATCAATCTTAGTGTCATGGTTTGATGATTTAACAAACTAAACAAATTTAGAAGCCCAAATTAAGATGTGGTTCTTTTAATTCTTTTTCTTTATCTAAATTGACTTTGGATGAGTAGAAAATTCGATGTGGTCCATACTGGAAAACCAAAATTTTCATTTTTTACATTTTTTTACTATTTTATTGGATGAGTAGAAAATTCGATAAATTGAAAGTTTGAAAATCGTTAGATTGCTGAATTTTCTACCTATCCGATAAATTAGTAAAAAAATTTCAAAAAATGACAATTTTGGTTTCCAAGTAGATTTTAGTATAGACAATATTTTCAACGGTACGGATCAGCCATTTGCACTTTGTATTGTGAGATGTGGGTCTAAAGTATATGCATTTTTGTGCTTTATAAAGTACTTTAGCCTAACTCATATATATATATATGTGTGTGTGTGTGTGTGTGTGTATAAACATATATTCATATATGTACTTATATACATACATATATATATATATGTAAATTCACTATATAGTTATTTAGTTATTTTGTATATATACACTTAATAACACTTATAATTATTTAATTATATTGCTAAATATTATATCAAGTTTAGTTACTTGATTTATTCGTTACGTATTATTATAGGTCAAATGTCCTTCATCAAGTACGTTGTCGTACCTAACTATCTATTCTATGTATACAGCTACATCGTATACTATTCGTTATAATATTTGTGATACATATAGTATAAAGGAAAAATATATAAGAAACACAATAAAACACAAGTTGGTTTATTTTAATTATTTATTTGTTTGTGTTAATCCTGTGGGATCGGAAGCCCGAGACTCATACGTCATCGCTGTTGCTCTCGCTGCACGGGCTTATAGTCGTCATTTCCCGATTACACCTTTCTCGGTCCTTTTATCCTCAGGTCTAGTTACTAAGTATTATGGGTCGGGCCGCTAATTTTGTAATGTAATATCTGTATATACCCCACTCGGCCAAAACAGGGCCCAAGCCCAAAATACCTAGAACTTTATCCTTTTATTTATTAAGGGTCTGTTAATATAGTTATGTAGTATCTGTAAGGTCCATTTAAGGCTAAATGGCCCAAAGCCCATTTTCCATTTAATTTCCAGCAAGGTCCAGTGGCCTTAGGGCCCAACGACCTTAGGGCCCATTTTCAGGTAGAGAAAGGTTAGAGGCCCAATGGGCCAAAGGATTATTATTTATCTTTAAGGGTCTATTAAAGGTCCATTAAAAGTCCAGCATTTAAATTGTGACCTTTAAGCCCGATTATCCCACTTGGGCCCAGTCATCACCTCTGGGCCATTTCTCATGCAACACAAACAATCCAGCGCAAAGACCAGCACTGCACTGGTGCTGGCAAACCAGTGCAGTGTTTGGACAGTAATACTGGTATGAAAAATGCCAGAACCCAGCAACCAGCAACCAGGATTAAAGGTATTTGTTTCGCAAACAAATGGTACCAATACCCACTAATACACCAGAGCAATTCACAGGCTGGTGTTCTGTCAGAAACCAGAAAGACACAAGGGTCCCAATAATGGACCAAATAGTATCAGCAACTCCCTCCCCCCAATTTCAGTTCAAAGAAGGTCAGCACCCTACTACGCATCACAATCCAATACCACAAAACAACGCAGTAAAACCAACATTTCAAACCCGGCTTATTGCCTTAACATCACAGAGCCTACACAAATCTAAACCAGCAAGTAAATAACACGACAAGCAAGCATCACACAACAAGGAAAGAACAGATCACCCAAACAAAATAGCAAGTCACAAAATGACACATCACAAAGAATAATGACAACAATTTCAAGGTTTGCATATTACCAGGGACGATCAGGGAAAACAGGTCGGGCATGAGGGGAAACGAGGAAGTAACTTAGGTCGGCACCACTACACCGTTGTCCCTGGCTTTGCCTTCCCAATTCTCTGGCTCTTGGAGCAACGCTCTTTCAAATCTCCACTCAAATTCGAGCCTTTATTAGCTAAATCTCAGCACATGAGAAGCCAAAAACCAGAGAAGAAGAGTGGCCACGGATGGGCTTTTATAGGCGCTCGAGACGTTCGAAAAAAGGGGGGTGTGGTGCGTGGCCAAAAGCATACGACAAGGTAACATGTAGGTTTTTCTCTCTGCACACTCGAGTGCCTCGAGCACGATCGTACGGTGAAGCCGAGAGTTGCAAGTTCTCCTTAATGGTGATGTGCCACAGACAGGACAGGCAATGCCCAAGTCAACAAGGTGTAAGCTTGACATTAATGGCCTACAGGAAATCAAAACAGGAGCCGAGAGGGAGAAGGTTGAGGGAAAAGACGAAAAGGAGAAAGGAGCCGACATGGGAATTTTAATGCAGTTTGAGAGAGAGATTGAGAGAGTGCGTGAGGTGACAAAGGGAAACCGAGATGGGAGAGAGAGAGACGATGCTTTCTAGGTAGAGGTGTGGGTCCCGGGGGAGAGAGAGAGGAGTGAGGGGCGCGGGTTTCAAAGGGAACAGTGGAGAGAGGTAAGCTGGTATCTTGATTCTCTGTGGCGCCGCTTGTGCACTCCCCCTTGTGGTCACCCACTACCTCCTGAAGAATCAACTCCTTGGGTCGCTGCATAGATGTGCACGAATGTTTTCTAACTTCGTAAATGGTTAAGAACTGTCGGCCTTGCATTCTTTTGTTGTGTTTGTGTGCCTATACGTATAACGAATGAATGTTTAAATTGTACACGAGTAAATATAACTTGTCTCCTGCGAATTTTAATTGAAATCTCGGATTATGATTTTTTTTTTGGGAAGATTGGAATCATTTTATTAATTTATGAAATTATATGTTTGCACTTATGAAATTTTATTGCATGAGTTTATTTTATTATTTGTCCCAATTTAATAACTAATGTTGTTGTATTTCATGTTGGAGAAATTTTGGCATAACCTGGACCGTTATTTTAAGTTTAGTTGAGTTTGTATAATTTAATATTTCGCATTTGTGTATATTTAAAAATTATGTGTACAAATTTTTCAGAGTTGATGATGTGAAAAATATTGTTAATTTTGTTCAAGTTTGACTTTCTAAATTTTAATTATTAACAATTTATTTATTTGCACTAGAATGCGTTAATCAGGTTTAACGTGTTCAAAACTTCACGTGTTTCACAGAAACCTAGGTTCTTAGGGGTTCCTATCCACTTGTTTGTATCTATTTGGTGAATTAAAGAATTTATTGGTATTATGAGGGTACGATTTTTAGATTTTGGTATCAAGTGATATTTCTATTTAGATATCGTGTTTGCACTAGTTATGACTTCACCTTTTGGTACTTGATTAAACTAGTCAAGACCCATTAAGTTCATACCGTCCTAATTATCCTAAGTCATATTTCACCTTTCGGTACTTAGTACTATTCTTTAGAGTATTTAGGTAAAACCCGTAATCAACAAACGTCACATCTTGATTCTTAGTTCGTTAATTATCCTACTTTCTATGGTCAAGATCTAGCATTCAATATCTCTATTGCAAATATTAAATCGTAAATTCAATCAATTCAAATAAAGAAGGTTTTGGTTTTCATATTTTGAAGGCGCAATTAACAATATTGGTACTAAGGGATATTTCTATGTTAATACCATATTTAAACTAGAACAAATTTCACCTTTCGGTACTAGATTATTCTAGTCTAAATCCATTAAGTCCTAATTATCTTAATCAACTTAAACAATTGTAATTCACCTTTCGGTACTTCGTATAATTATCTAATTCAATTAAGTCAGCCTATAGACAATAACCGTTACCTTTCGGTACTTAGATTATCATCTGCCTTGATACTTGTGGTCGAAATCTAACAATTCTATTTCTCAGTTTCAATTATTAAATCCTAAGTATGCGATTTGATCAAGATCACAATAAGCAATTGAAAAAAGCACAAGTCAAAATAACAAAAATAATCAAGATAATGGTGTCATATAACCAAGTAAGATACAAATCAAGTTTCAAGTCATCCTAAGAAACCTAAAGGAGAATTAGCTCATCATGGCCATAAAGATATAACAAGTACAAATAGAAAGAGAATAAAAGATAAGTGGGAATAGTAAACGAAAGGATGAGAAGGTGGTGATGATGTCTTCAATGATTTATTCTTCTTTCTTCTCTTTCTTCTCCAAGGTCTTTCTCCCTCTCCCTAAAAAGTGTAATGAAAGAACTCTCTAAAAGTGCATGCCTCTCAAATCTGAACCCCCCTCTATATAAAAGAATACATAAAATCTCCAAAATAACTCCTAAGAAACTATTCAAAATAAAACTGAACTAGTGGTAAATAACTAAAATACTATACATGCATGTCTCCAATGGTTTTCTTTTTGTTATCATGCATTTGAGTACATGCATGATAACTAAAATACTATACATGCATGATAATTGTGCATATAATTCATAATAACTTCTTATTAGACCCATCAAATGCGTCTCAAATAGTGGTATTGAATAATTTATTTTTTATTTTTATGCATGTTATTAAATTTGTTATACATAGTGTTTTAATTCTTATGCATGTTATTAATAATTGATACAGAATCACACATCTGTACATCAGCCCTCAAATATTATATACATGAACTATCTATAAAATTTATTCAAACTTTAAAAAAATAAGGTTTCAACGATACACATTCACACATTTTCTTTTTCTCCGATTCACCATACGGGCTTTGCCTGAAAAACAAAGAAAAAAAGGCGCCGTTATGTATTAACAGGAAGGAAAAAACAGGAGGACAAACAACAAACGGAGCAAAAGAAAGAAAGTAGAGAAGAAAAAGGGAAATTTTTTGAAATGCCACTCTAAAACAATCAATTTGTCAAAATGCCACCAAAAAGACACTATTTGTCAAAATGCCATTAAAACTCAATTACTATTTTAATTTTGCCATTATACTCCTGTAACTCCAATTAAAAAATACCAATCTTTCTAAATACCTAAACTGCCCCTTATCAGATTCTTTTTTTTTTTAATTTAGCAGATGAAATAAACGATTGACACCACACCGAAACCAGATCGATCGAGTCGATCAAATCACTCACTCGACAATCCAGACCTCGACACTCGACAGGGGCTAGGGTTCATCGCCAACTTCTCTCCGCTCCGCCCAGCTCTCGCCAACCCTAGTGTGCCTTGTTAATTGTCGCCAGGTTAGAAATCGTCTTGCAAAGCATTATCTACTACTGTTATTCATTAGATTAATTAAATCGAGTTGTCAGTTGCATCGAAATGATTTAGTGTGTGATAAACGATAATCAGTTGTCTGCATTTCCCTTTGTGATGATTAGTTGTTTGCATTTCCTTCGTGATGATAATCACCACTATTTGATTATTCAATAATGGTTACTTGTTTGCATTTCAGTCCATGACGCTTCCATAGTATAATGGGCTGTTACTTAAAATGAAATCACATTGTTTAACCAATTTATAGTATATTGTTTCAATAAACATGGATTTCTGGGATTAGTTTTTTTTTTTATTAAAATGGGCAACTGACAACTGATAACCTTCACAAATCACAAATTTTTTAGCTGCTGCTACCTGCTACTTGCAAGGATTGAAATTTGGCTACCATCTTTTATCTTCTTTAATCTGGCCTGATTATTGGAAAAGAATTGTTGATTCTTCTTTGTTTGGTAGAACTCCTGTCTCTGTAAGTAAGATTTGAATTCAATTTTGAAAATGAAGAAAAAATCACTTAAGAGCTAATTACTTTGTTCTTGAAGAGAAAAAAATTCTATTGCTCTTGTAAGTTGTAAGGTGCATATTAAGCATTGCTCTGAATGGTCAGAATCAACTGGATATTCAACTAGATGTTGATTTCTTTTTTTACTTTTTGTTTGTTACTTCCAATTGACCATGACATATGCTTAGATCACCTACTGGTGCAAGCAAATTCATCCTTTTTGTTTGAATTTTTTATTATCTATTAACTTTTTTTCTAAAATGAAAGATTTATTTTTATTTTTCAGGCATAGCAACTTTTTTCAGTTTTGAAGACAAATTGAGTGTTAACTTGATGCAATTTAGTGGTAATCTAGAGATCAACTACTAAATATGATGATTGAATGTTATTTTTAGGGACTTTTTTATTTGCTAGAAAATGATAAGCAAAAGATATTGTCTATGATTTCTGATGGAGCTAGCTCAAAAGAGACCAACTCAAGGTTCACGTGGTTAGATCGGTGATCGGTGCTTTTGTGTCGTTTGATTTCAGAACAGTGAGACAAGCTTGAAGAACAATGTCTCCATTTATTCAATGAATGCTGAGCGAAAGGCAAAGGATAAAAACTTTGATATTTGTCTAAAACTTTGAATGTTCTCTATAGTATTTCACCCCTTTTTTTCTCTTGGTGTTAGATATAAATTTCTGTATTGTACTATTGTGTAAATGGATTTTCTGAACAATGTCCCCATTTATTCTCTGTAGTTGGACTTCAATTACGTTTGTATAATGTCAACTTATTTATCAAATGGAAATTAAAATCACTTTGTTATTTCATCATTTTATTGCTCAGTTTGTTGTTCATTTTATTAGTTTGATATCAGTAAGCACAATAACCTTTTTTCTTTACTTCTATTGGTCTCAGTTTGATACCAGTAGAGGGAAACAAACATTCAAGTATCAAATGAAATGTGAGCTCTCAAAATGAAATTCTCATAAGCACATGCAAAAAATGAAAGCACAATGTACTTGAAAAAGTTCCATTCTTCACAATGCAAAGTAACAATACAACAAAATACTTATATCCAACATAAAATTCAGAACAAAGTAACATCATAGAAATCAATACAACTCAGCACAGAAATAAATAAAAAAAATCAATAATACTAATTTTTTTTTTGTAAAAACTTGTAAGACATAATCAGTAATACTAATTTTCATACCCCTTTTCCAAAGACAAAGATGCCATGAACCAGCACAATAGGAACTATATGGCTATAGTTTCTTCATCGGCATAATCGGGTTTGTTGTTATTTGGTCAATAGGAACTGTATGGCTATAGTTTCTTCAATAGGTCGTATCAGCTGGTATAAGTTGTGTTGATTGTTACTCGGATCCCTGTTTCGTTCATCAATCTTGGTTGGCTCAATACCAGTACCACTGAACTTATTGATCCGAGGCTGGTAGTGTTACATGTGCTGATGTCGATATGGAGGATAATTTTGTCTGGCAAGAGACCAACACATCTAGAGCTGAACTGCTACGCATGCTTCAATTGGTAGGTGGTTTACATGAGTAGTATACTCTTCCATGCACTGTACCAGTACATCTAATTTCTGGGACGAATACACTGGCCTACTATCTCTGCAAATGTGTACTCGGTGTTACTAAATGTATTATTAATAGTATGTATTAGTATATGATTATAGTAAAAAAAAATTCATGTTGAATGGTAGTGAGCACTTTGGGTATCTGCTTGGCATATATACACTGATCCTTTTAAGTCACAATAGTAACAGTATTCCAGTAATCTATCAGCTAAAAGGGATACCTTAGCAATAGCTTCTAATTATCAGAAATTGTCATTAACTAATCCCATTCTACATCACTTGGTTCTCAGTATCAATATTTAGAAGGTCACGAGAAGCTGACATGGCGAAGCGACTACGCTGATTCGAGAAGCTTTGTCGAGTCCAGTCGGAGCGGAGCGGAGCTCACGAGAAGCTGACCTGACGGAGTGACGGCGGAGCGATGAAGAGGGCTGGGCGGAGCGGAGCGCAGTTGGCGATGAACCTTAGCCCCTTGTCGAGTGCTGAGCTCTGGTGTGTCGAGTGTGTGATTTGAATCGATATCTGGTTTTGGTGCGGTGTCAATCGTTTATTTCATCTGCCAAATTAAAAAAGAAAAGAATCTGATAAGGGGCAGTTTGGGTATATAGAAAGATTGGTATTTTTAATTGGAGTTAAAGGAATATAATGACAAAATTAAAATAGAGATTGAATTTTAATGGCATTTAGACAAATAGTGTTTTTCTGATGGCATTTTGACAAATTACTTGTTTTAGAGTTGTTTTAGAGTGGCTTTTCAAAAAATTTCCCCAAGAAAAAAATGGTTCGGCAGCTCTCTTCGTCATCTTCACTGGCAGCCGCTCACAAAACCCTAGCCCTCTCTGTACTCCCCTCACCATGCCACCTCCCTCCCCTCTCCTCCCTTCTCCATCTCTCCTCCACCTCAGCCGCTTTTCTCCCTCCGCCTCCGCCTCCCCCTCCGCCTCCCCCTCCCCCACCAATCTCCGATCCACCCCAACCCGAATTGGACCCCACCCCCACATCCAAGCAATACCCTCGCCGAGAAACCAGACACGATATGGCCTCCACCATTTTTCACATGATGTCGAGTCGCCCCTGGAGCACTCGCCTCCAAAACTCCATTCGCTCCCTCGTCCCCACGTTCCCTCAACCACTCGTTCTCTCCATACTCCGCAACTTCTCCTCTAAACCCACTCTTGCTCTCCAGTTCTTTCGCTGGATCGAGAAGACCGGCTTCCGTCACGACCGATCCACCTACGCGGAGATCATCCCCATTCTCACCCGCTGCTCCATGCTCAACCATGCCCGCTGCCTCATGCTCGAGATTATGCCCAAGCGGTCCGTCCAGCCCGATGAGTCCATGTTTGCCTCCCTCATTGAGGCGTATGGCCGTGAGCACATTCCCCAAGAGGTTGTCAAGCTGTTCAACAAAATGCCGGAGCTCGGTGTGCCCCGCACGGTGCTTTCTTATGATGCCTTTTTCAAGGGTATATTGAGGAACGGACGAGCTGTTATGGCTAAGAGGTACTTCAATGCCATGATCCGCAATGGGGTTGCCCCTGAGTTGTCCACTTATAAAGTGCTTATCTGGGGCTTCTGTCTTTCTTCAAAGATGAGAACAGCGTCACGGTTTTTTGCTGACATGAAGGAGAGAGGGGTTATGCCTGATATTGTTACTTACAATACTATGCTTAATGGATCGGTTCGTGCGAAGAAGATGGAACATGCAGAGAAGCTGCTCGACGAAATGTCTGCAGCTGGTTTTTCTCCCAACTCAATTACTTACAACATCATGATCAAGGGGTATGTCTCTGTGGGGAATGTTGATAATGCACTTAAGATGTTCGAAGAGATAGACGAGAAGGGAATCAGGCTAAGTGAGAGAACTTTTGAGGGGCTGATGCCTGGGCTTTGTGAGGACGCGGGGAGAGCAAAAGAGGCACTTGACGCTCTAAATGAAATGGTACAGCGGAAGCTTACACCAAAGAATAAATCTGTGTTTGTGCGATTGGTGTCGACTCTGTGTGAGTCTGGCGACTTAGACAGTGCTGTTCAAGCTCATCAGAAGATAAGTCAGATCAGGCATGCGAACATTGACCCAATGCAATATGGCATGCTAATCGAGAACTTGTGCAAGGGTGAGAAGTACAATGATGCTGTTAAGCTGCTCAATGAGATGCTCTACAAGGGCACACTGACAGATCCTCAAACCCCATCTTTGGAGGCAGCAGCTTATAATCCTTCGATCGAGTACTTGTGCAACAATGGCGAAACTAAGAAGGCCGAGACATTTTTCCGTCAACTAATGAAGAAAGGAGTCGATGACCCAGTTGCTTTTAACAACCTTATAAAGGGCTACGCAAAAGAAAATTCACCCGATTTGGCTTCAGATATACTTAAATTAGTGGCACGCCGTGGGGTCACAACTGATCCAGACACTTTCTCCTTGTTAGTCCAGAGTTATCTGGACAAGGGAGAAGCAGCTGATGCAAGAAAAACTTTAGATAGCATGATGGAACAAGGGCACATACCAAGCGCCTCTCTCTTCAGGTCAGTGATGGAAGCCTTGTTGGGTGATGGGCGTGTGCAAACTGCTAGTAGAGTGATGAAATCCATGGTTGAGAAGGGTGTGAAAGAAAACATGGACTTGGCGCACCAAATCCTGGAGGAATTGTTTACAAGGGGTCATGTCGAGGAGGCACTCGGTCGTCTGAGTCTGTTTTTGAGCAATGATTGTGTGCCAGATTTTGAGAAGCTAATTCTCATGCTTTGTGAGAAGGGTAAAGTAATGGAGGCTTACAAGCTTACTAATTTTGTGCTAGAAAGAAACTGCAATGCAAGCTTCTCGGCCTTTGACAAGGTGCTTGATGGGTTGTCAGAGCAAGGCTACACCATGCCAGCATACACTCTGCTGAGCAAGATAAAGGGCATGGGAGGGGTGGTAGATAAAAAGGGATGTGACGAACTTGTTGCTAAATTGAACGAAGAAGGCCACACAAGGCAGGCCGATATTCTGTCCCGTGTTTTGGCTGGGAATATGCGAAGCACGGGCTCTAATAAAAGCGAAAAGAAAGCTATGGAGTGGTACTGATATATTTTATCTTCTTCCTTTGAATACTATCTCTTCATTTGTGCTTTTTGATACTAGGGCAGCACAGTTTATGTTTCATGTTGCTGAGTTCTTCAACAGAACATGGATTAATAAAACTTGATACTAGGCTTTGTTGACATTTTGCACCCAATCAGCATTTGTACTCTGACCCAACACAGTACTGGCTCCTGAAAGATCTGATTTCTCTATAGCCTGCCCTACTTTGCTCAATTTGTAGACCAGTTCTTGCAAATAACCTAAAAAATTAACACCAAAGCATATGCTGTATATGTCAATTAACAACTAGGAGATATTAAGAAAACTTGAATTGAACAAATACAAAAAGAAAGGAAAAAAATGAGGCATGTTGACGACCTTTCTCGGCAGAGGACGAGTTGATTACACCTTGACGCTCGAGCCGTTTGTTCCTATCATTCTTCACTTTCTCCAGCAATTCCAAATCATCTTCTGCCTCAAGCACAAGTGCCCATGATTTACTCAGGCTCGGTAATTGTTGCACGACTGTCGTTGCCACTGTCGTCAGAAGAAAAAGCCCCTCTCTCCTTCCTACACTTACACTAGGTGTAGGAGTAATGTTAGCTGGTGTATTTGTTAGTTGTGCTGTGCAAGTTGGGCATTTACTAGATGGACAAGAGAAAGGAAGGGTGAATTTGGGAATTGTAAGGAACATTGTGGTTTATTTGTGTGATTTGGAGAGAGACAGAAAGAAATAAAGTTGCATGATTTCTCTCATTTTGGTTCCATAGATAATAAGATAAAGGGGAAGAGAATAGCTACTACCGGCTGAGAATTTTGGTTGCTGGAGCGCTTCCTCTCCAGTGCTTCTGTAATGTTTGGGAATGTTTTCTTCTTTTCTTTTGTTTTATCAAATCTAATTTCAAAGGTGACCACATAAAATTGAATATACCACTTTGGTGTTTGGAAAAAAAAGAACATTTTTTGTGTGGATAAATATATCAAATCTGAGTTTGTTGTTTTGAGATTTGCATATTTTGTTGAGATTAAAAAGAAAATTCTTTGGTGAGCAACCGAGAACTACTAAAAATTAAGGACCAAATGTTAGAGGGTCTAGAATAAAGACTCAACTAGCACGTTTTCATTTTATAGTGGGATTTTGCATTGGTCTACGATTCCACTTAATTTTATACGAGAGTATGAGACTACGTTCTTTGATCCGTGATACATCTTGATAGAAAAGAGAGACATTCAAAGAGAAAATTTTATTGTATTGATCATTGACGTGATTATAAGATGTATATTTATAAGAGATTTAATGTACTACTAATTGAGTGACAAACATTATTAACTATCTAATAATCTAACTATTTTGTCTTAACCACCTAACTATTCAACTAACTAAATGTCTTAATGTTGGCACCTAAAATGATATCAATTATTGGCAACAAACAAAGAAGGAAACAAAACAAGCATCATAAGCATAATCAAGCATGTAAGAGATACCAACAAATGTCAAATCAATGTTGAAACAAATTAGGATTTTATGTGCAAAAATGTCAAAACCTCACCAAACTCTAATCAAATGCAAAGGAAGGCTCAAAATGGGGTTTGTGTCTTATGAGCCTAGTTCATGACTGCATAATTGTGTTTCAAAGATTGTCACCTTTTTGTTCACATATCAGACTCACCAAAATACGAAACAAAACATCTCGCTGAGTTTGTGTCATTAAACCTGACAGAAGGGCCCACCTTGTCAGCCCTTAATCAAGCACTGTCCATGACCCAATCATTGACCTTGTCAGTGACACATTAAACCTTAAAACCTTATGTCCATGACCCAACTGTACCAATTTCTTCCAATTAGGATTCGTATGTGCCACAACCACAGCTAAATCAGAAGAATTTAGGGAATCGAGTGTGGTCGAACCCAGTTTCGAGTGTATTACCATATTACGAGATCGACCAAAAGTCTGGTTAGCCATTTCCTTTAATGCTGGAGAAGGTCATACTAGTAACATGCTAGGTTTTGAATCTTTAATTTTGAGATTCAAGTCCAAGAATACCTCAAATGTGAGCCAAACTACTGAATCAGGGGAATCGTCAATGATCAGTATCTCGACTCGATACTTTGGTTGCTTCTGTTTTTTAATCTTTTTACTAGGAAAATGAACTATGCTCTTGAGAGATCTTTGTAAGGTGGCAACAAGGCATGTTTTGGCTTGGGAAATTGCTTCTTCTCTGGACGAAGGCGGTGAGGAGAGAGACAATGAATTGCTTGATTTGACAAAAAACGAATGTAAAGAATGATTTTCAAGGTAACGAAGGCCGTTGAATTTGTGATGCAATTGGGAGAGCGTTGTAGAGGATGTTAATCCGAGGAGAGAATGGAGGTTTGGAAGGGGAACTTGTGCTGATTTTGAGAAATGGGGCTGAAAGAGAAGAATGGGTGGTTGCATCTGGCGATGCCATTGGAGACGTAGCTTTGATCGTGTGTTGTCAGGAAATTTAGAGGAATAAAAGGTACATAATAGAAACACATTTGAGAATAGAAGTGAATAGGGAGATTTATTCTAAGAGTAAAGCTTTATTTTGGTTTATTGATTGGAATAGAAGGAGAATAAGGACATAGTTTCGGGAATAAACGCAAGCCTTATTCCAGCATCATTTTGACTATGATATCATGATAGAATAGAGAGAGATTAAAAGAGAGAATTGTATTGCATTGATCATTGAGGTGATTAAAAGATATATATTTATAAGAAATACAATTTATTAATAATTGAGTAACAAACATCATTAACTATCTAACAATCTAATTATCTTGTCTTAACCACCTAATTGTTCAACTAACTAAATGTCTTAACCACCTAACTACCTTACATCATAATACATCAAATGTATTGGACTAAACATTATAATTTATATTTAAAATTATAATATCTTCAATTTCAATCACTTCCCAACTAATTACTATTTGCTACTCAATCTAAAAGCATATCTGATCATCCTTGCAATTTCAAATTTTATTTATTCACTACTTCAACAATTTAGCAAGTTTCTTTATACCAATTTCAAAATGTTTTCATCCTACCCATTTCAATTTTGCTCATGTCATAATTTATTTTTTCAAAATTAGCACACAAAACAAATTGTTGTTATAAAAATGTTCATAACCTACATGAGAATTGCGAGCTTATGTGAACCTCAATCTACTTGCAAATTTAACTAAGTTAATTTTGTTAAATTTAGAAGTGTTCTTAAGACCTGTAAATTAAAACTATATGTGCAACATCAAAATTTGTAAGTGGAATGAAAATATTCTAGATGCCTTGTCTCATTTCTTAGGTCAAGTCATGCTGATATCAAATGTTCTCCAATATGCATCCTTGATACATAAGCTCTTGGTTCTTTTTATAAGCTTGACCACATTATTAAAATATTTTGACATGCATTTATTTTCTTTTCACGTAGCATTTTCAACTATGCTATTCAACTTTAAAAATAATAGCAACATTCACATTATTCAAATAATGAAAAACCCATCTATAATTTAATGTCACAAGGTATTCTTAAGTATTAACTTTTGATAATGTTCCAAACTTTTATCCTTGACGATAACTTTTCCAAAGTTCTCAATTCAGAGAATTAGTCTCTCACAATGTTAATTCACTTATAATTGTCATATTTGGATGAAATTGACCAAACTATCCTTTTTATAGTGTCATAATAAAAATTAATAATATATACTTTAGAAAAATAATATCTTTTCAATAACAAAAAATGAATTATGTAAATGAAAAATATATTGGTGATCTACTAAAATTAATATGTATCTAATTCAAAATATTTAGTTTTTATTTTACACTTTCATATTTATATTTGTATGCTTTAATTTATTTTAAAGCACTTATTAATTAATATCCAAATTCAAGTACTATTTTATTTTGAGTATAATAAGAAAGATAATAATAAATAATTATAGACATTTTTATTCCAAATCAATATTGAAAAGTACGCATTAATAATACTTGTAATGAAAACCCAATAAATTTGAAAATATTGAGAAGCATTTTAGTCACTATATACTTAAAGGGTCCATTTGATAAATCCAGTAATAGCTTTATAAGAGTGTTCTGGGAATAATAGATCCAGTATTTTATTTTATTTTTAGGAGTGATAGAAGAGTGTTATTCTTTGTTGTTTGGGCGTGTTACAATATTATTTAATAAATTATTAATTAGAATAGTGGTATTATCTTCTTACTCTTTTGCTATTTTTGCATTTGGTTTGAATACTAGATAACACTATTTTGTGCTATTTATTTATGTGTGTATGTTTGTATATAGAGTTCGGCTATGGTGCTTCCAACAGTAGTCAGTCATGTGCTTCTAAACCCCATAGACGTTTGATTTTTATTCAGATCGCATCTGATCGCATTTTAGAAAGCGTTGAACGGAGCATTTGACGACATTGTTATTGCGTAGCAGGACCAAAATGAAAAAGACCAACGGAATTAAAAGGCAAAATTAGATATATACCCATCAAATTAGCTCGTTTTAGAAATTTCCCCATAAAATTGCAAAAGTTAGATATATATCCACCAACTAGCACTTCTCTTAGATATTTACCCATATTCTATTTTGCAGCAATATTTATTAATGAAAAAGTATTTGTTTTTTTAAAAGACTGTTATACCCTTCCCTCCAACTAACTCTCTGTTTCGTTAACTATTTCCTATCTTCATACCAGAACCAAATACAATATCAGAACCACGTACTAGTATTCATATCAATTAAGATACAGAGAGATTAAGATGATCCTGGGAGTTTAAGTTAAGTAGCTTTCAACTCCTTAACAACAATACATAGAATATCGTAATCAAATACAATTTCACTGTTTCATCTCGCAGCTCTTGTAAATCAAATTATAATACACAGTAAACTTGAAATGATTTTTTTCTTTCAAAACAGTAAGCTTGGTTTCAGTTCTCAAAATTAATCTCAGTAAAGTATACCAATACTGCAACATCCTTAACAACTAATTGGCACCATAAACATTGCATAATTCAAATTTGTCATAATTCAAACTTTAAAATTTGCACAAAAACACTGAATTACATGTCTTTTGCTGAAAGAAGCATGTTAATGAAACATAAATCAAAACATATAACTAAATTATATTTTGTCTTCTTGAAGAAGCTTGAAGACAATTGATGGACATGCCTTTTTCCTTGACCTAACATCTTTTTTTATCTCTAGTCCTAAAACAAGTTCATAAAATTAGTGATAATGTTTCATTACAATGAAATGATAATTTCAATAAAATCAAGAGAAACCTTTTTTATGTTGGTTGTTTTGCCATTTCAACATGGGTACTGCCTTCATTTTCTTCTTGCTGAACAACATTTTTGCAATTTCGCTTATTATGACCATATAAACCTAGGGATGGCAGTTTGGCCCGCCGGCCCATCGGCCCGCACATACCTACCCGGCCCAAACACTATACCCACCCGGCCCATTATCATGGAGGGCCGGGCCGGGACGGGCTATGGGCTATGAAGTTGTATCCATGGGCTACCCATGGGCCGATTATAATATTAAATTAGATTGGATCTTAGTATATGATGTGAGGCCTGAATATATTTGGCCGATTGTAATACCGGTAGCTGATTATGATATCAAATTATTAGACGATATTAATCTGAAATTCTAAAATTATCACAAATTTTACAATTCTGTAATTACAAACTGTACATTCAATAATAGAAAAAAAATGTTTTTTATTTGATGCGTTGATGTTGTGATGCACTGGAGTATTGGACGGGCCTGTGCGGGTAGCCCATGGGCCGAGCTGTGAAGCCCATGGGTAGGCCGGGCTGCTAATTCTAAGCCCACCTCTGCGGGTCGGGTAGGTCGGGTATGACATTTTTGCGGGTCGGGTAGGCCGCGAGATAGGCAAAATACCCGCGGGTAAGGCCCATTGACATCCCTATATAAACCACACCGTGTACACTTGTAGGATCTCTTCTTTGGTTCATCAGATGATTTTATATGACTCTTTTGAGGTCTTCCTGCAAGTCTATTTAAGACTGGTGGAAGCATCATGTAACCTAGATCACGCTTAACCCATTCATTTCTACTTGGCATCGGAGTTATGCCCATTGCATAAGTTGTCCTGAGTCGAGCCACAATGAAGTATGGATCAACGTAATCTTCCCATCTAACATTTCTTATTGAGCCTATTAATGCTGCCGCATGAACACATGAAATGCCTCTTACCTGCCATGCTCTACAAGTACATGTGTGATCTTTCAAGTTCACCTCCCATCTCATTCCACCCTTTTGTATCTCAGCGCTATAATCCATGCTTCTGTGCACTTCATATCCACACAAAGCCTTGAAACAAATTGCAAGTAATACATAAATTAAAATCATGTAAGTCTTCCTCTATGATTCTGTATACTATGTACAAATCGCGAAATGCTTTTAGATCTTATATTATCAATGAAAATCATAAGAAAGATTAAACAAGTCTTTTGATTTTGTGCTTAAGTTATGGAAATGAAAAAGCATATAGTAATTTACCTGAGAAATGCGCTTTATGTCATCAACCACCTTGGGCACTAATGGACCTTTCAATGTATTTGCAATTCTTCTTATTTTCTCTAATTTTGTCATTATCTTCTGTGTATTTGAATCAAGCAAATCTATAACTGGCTTGTTTCTCTCCTCAGTTATCCACGAATTGAATGTTTCAGCAATGTTATTGGTGATGCTATCACATTTTGAAGTTGTTCCAAATTTGCTTTTATTCCATAAGTTATTGTGCTCAGTTATATGGTAATGAATAGCTGTAGGACATTGTGCCTCAATATCATCTATATAAGCTTGAAAACGAGTTGAAGAGTATGTTTGTGCAGCTCCCCAAAGTGCAAATCTGAAAATATCCCCATGAATTTTTTTTCTTGAAGTGTTTAAACAAGTGTCTCATGCATTCTCTATGCTCGGCCAACGGATACACCGTCTTAAGAGCATTTTGCAATCATTTCTGCATGCATGTAGATAAAACAAGACCATTCGACATTCTGATCACTTTGTACAAAGCTCTTAAAAACCATTCTCATGAATCCTCATTTTCTCCCTCCATTACAGCAAAAGCAACTAGAAATATCCAATTATTTCCATCAAATGTCGTAGCAGCAACAACAATTTCCTTAAATTTTGCTTTCATATGACAAGCATCAAGGCTTATATATGGCCTACAACCATTTAAAAACCCATTTAAAGCTCCAACGGCAATAAAAAAAACGCTCAAAATGTCAATTTTCCCTTTGGCAATAAAAACCGCTCCAACAGCAATAAAAACCCATTTGGCATTCTTCAATTTGAAT